>SNQJ01S0030180.1:42877-53375 GCA_010110895.2 Picea sitchensis
AAGGCCCATGTCAGCTCACTCTTTAACCCACTCTGTAGTGCCATGACAATTCTTTTGCTGTTCTGATCTGCAAAAACAAAGGCATGTCCTTTGAGCATTCACAAAAGGGTGGGGAAATTCAAATTTAAAGCGAATCAACTAATCATCATCAATACTATAGTAATTAGCATGTAACAAAGAGTTAAAAAAGACATCGATATCATATACAATTCTGTGTAGATTAATTTGTGTGTGGTCAAGCATGAAAATACAATGATTAAGCATTAACTTTCTTGACTTCATGTTAAACGGTTAACCACAAAAAATAATGCCTTTGGAATAATTTCAGGGTTAAAACTTGAGACTTACTTTCCTTTAGTTACTCTTAATACAGGAATACCTTAGCTTGAGCAATTTTTCATCTTTCAAAGACTCTTTTCATTTACTAAACCATTTATTGTTTTAGAAATCACTATGTGGATCATTGGAATAAACTGAAATCCCCTTGAGATATTTCATATTTTTAATGCAGTTGGCAAGTGGCACTTTGGGAGAACCACATAGAGGATAGGCAAAGAGAACGGCAAGGATGGTGCACACCAGAGACAAGTTGTTGAGAGTTCACCCAACCGCATTAGGTGACCCACCTTTGGGGTCAAATCCAGATGGATAGCATAAACTTCTTGATATCCAAATATTGGATATTGCCTCCTCCACGCATTTTTTTTTGTTTCTTTCATTTATAGAATAAACGTTGTATGTTATTCTTCTCTCTCTCTTGAAATGACAAGGAGGAACCCAAAAGCTTTTTGGAAAGAGCTACAAGAGCAGAAATGAGTATAGAAGACTGATATCACAGGAAAATGATATCACGGGAGAACAGAGGATTGTCAGCTTTCGAGATTACTCCAAAAGTGTTTACACCATGTTTGGGGGTGCTTCATGAGATGAGAGGTGCATGTGTATAGGAAACTAATATCACAGGAAAATGATATAACGGGAGAACAGAGGATTGTCAGCTTTTGAGGTTACTCCAAAAGTGTTTACACCATGTTTGGGGGTGCTTCATGAGATGTGGGGTGCATATGGGTGTTTGGGAGTGCTCCAAGGAATAATGCCATGCAAGCATCCATACAAGTTCTAGCAATAAAGAGTTAGCCACCTCCAACATCTCCTCCACACATTTCTTTTTGTCTTTTTCATTTATAGAAGAAACGTTGTATGTTATTCTTCTCTCTCTCTCTCTCTCTCTCTCTCTCACAATGAGAAAGAGAAACCCAAAAGCTTTTTGGAAAGAGCTACAAGTGCAGAAATGGGTATAGGAGACTAATGTCACAAGAAAATAATATCATAGGAAAACAAAAGATTGTCAGCTTTTGGGGTTACTCTGAAAGTGTTTACGCCATGTTTGGGGCTGCTTCTCTCTCTCTCTCTCAATGAGAAGGAGGAACCCAAAAGCTTTTTGGAAAGAGCTACAAGTGCAGAAATGGGTATAGGAGACTGATGTCACAAGAAAATAATATCATAGGAAAACAAAAAATTGTCAGCTTTTGGGGTTACTCTGAAAGTGTTTACACCTTGTTTGGGGCTGCTTCATGAGATGTGGGATGCATGGTGTATGGTTGACCCTTGGTGTTCCGTGATGGACTTGCACATTGGAGGTGGCTAACGCTTGCATGACATTCTTCCTTGGAGTGTTGGAGAGCTATTGAGCTTGGTGACTTCTTCATGTAGCCAACACATGAAGGGAGGTTGTTTGCTTGGAGGATGCCTTGCGTTGGAGGAGTATTGAGCATTCTGAAAGAGCGCATTGAGCCCGAGACAACATGGGGTTGCTTGATTGCTTGCATGGAGGCTCACACATGACTTCAGGACACTTGAATTGAAGGAGTGGACATGTAGGTGTGGTGGTCCATGAGGAGGCACATGACCTTGGAAATGCATTGGAGCTTTTGAGCCTTGGACCTTGGGGAGTAGCCCTCATGCCTTCGAGCCTTATGACGAGGTATAAATACGATTCCCAATTGTTTGGTGTCACTTTATACTCTTTCACTTAATTTGTCAACCCGAGGTTCAATTTGTACTTGTGAGGCACCCGGTGCAATATACACAGAAAGAGAACTTTTACCAAGCTACCAAAAGAAATTGACTAAACTAGATCATGCATAAATCAAAAGAAAAGCATAAAAGATGGAGTCACAAATTACAATGCTCTCAACCCTTATAACCCAGCTAGTGGTACCCCTTGGGGTAAGATCTCTAAAATCTCATAACCCTACTCCCTCGTGTGTTCACCTAGTGGGGTCACAAGTAAAGTGATTATGTGGCACACAAAATCAAAGCAAAGGAAACTATCTATCCTACTTTAACTCACACATTAAAACACTAGAAATGAACTATTGCTTGATTAGTATACCAAGACCAAACTAGCAAACCATATAATTCCCCAAATCACAATTTTGTTAATGATATCCCAAACACTGCTATAGATAATGGATGCAAACCCAGATTTGGCATATAACGGTAATACAAATAAAGATTGATAAGGAAATCAATAATCTTCTTAAATCCAAGTCCTAGCATACTCTATTCATCATTCTGCAGCATAGCACAGGTAGCCATTATGCAGCCTGTGGCATGCTTCAGCACACTTCTAAGGCAAAATAAGACAGAAAATAGCATAAACCAACAACTATCTAAAAATTAACAACTGATAACTATATATGCAGGAAATAAAATAACACAGAGCCATACCTGTGAGTGGGCCCTAGCTCACAGGTAGGCTTGTGCTTACAGCTATTTAATCACCAAGGACCAACCAGATCAACACTCCAAAACATGAACAGTAATATCTCTATTAAATCAAAGTCTGAAAATGGAGCCCTCGGCTCTTACACACTATCAGTCTGAGCACACACACTCGTATCACTAACTGTCTCACGATTGCTAGTATACTAGTATATATACAAAATAAGGGAATTTGGATGCTCCAAATATGGAGCGACTAGCCCTTATTATGTTGCAAATCAAGCCAAACAACCAAACTACTAATGTCTGTTGATTTGCCCAAGTGTACGCTGTAAAATATCAGCCAATTAAAACAACCAGCTACCTCTCTGATTCCACGGATTTTACTTAATCGATGGCTGAGTTGGTTCAACAGTTTTGTGCCGTATCTTATCCTGGGATTTAGCACATGCTGAATGATGGACCTTGTGACTTATACGCATATGCTGAAGTGTTAATTCCTTTAATATATTTCCCATGCTGAATGTGGCTGGAACCTTGCTAAAGCTCATGGCATATGCTGGTAATATAAGATATTAATTTCCTTTGATTTATCTTCACACTGGATACTGAGTTATGCTAATACCTTCATGCCTTTATATGTTGATTTTAATCTTTTAATTCTGATGTCTTCTTGCTGAAGGTATTAATTTAATATGCTGAATATTGCAACTTTACAGACTTGTAGCTTATGTTGGAAATATATTAATTCCCTTTCTTGCTGATATATCTTCTAAGTTGCTACAGGCTTGATTCTATAGCAAGCTGCTACAGGACTGATTCCGTAGTACACTGATTTGAAAATTTGAGAACCCCGCAATTGTATCAGCTATTAATGACTTTAAATCCATGGCAATGAATGTGCAATGACCTTGATATGAAGAATATGTGAACCTTTAAAGTAAAACCCTGTAACAACTTGTCCACACTTGTTCACACGTGAGTTGTCACTTCAAAAGTAAATACAGAACACGCTACTTCCCCTGATGTTAATCAGAAATCCAATGAAATATTAAGAAATGCAATTGGAAAATCACCTTGAGCCTAAATCCCGCATACGAGAATAAAAATGGATAAGACATGGTAATAGGTAAATGATAAAGGGTTAAAAATAAGGAAAAGAAGATGTCAAATGATGGTAATTTTGTGGCCCATCACCTTACTTGTTGATCATTGTCACCTTGGAGCTTGACATGTGTCACTTAGAGTAGAGCACTTCACATGTGTGGACCTACCTATATTTTGTAGGTTTCTTGTAGTGAGCTAGGTCCATTTGTCATTGTAGATCTCCCTTACCTCTCGTAGAGGAAGGAGATAGTCGTTATCATAATCAATCATGACCTTGTGCTTATTCTTCTTTACACTTGGGTTAGAGATGTAAAAGCAAGAGTGCTACTCTCTCTCTCTCTCTCTTCTTCATGCTTTATCTCTCGGTCTTAAGGAGCTAGTGTTTCTTGGAGAATTCTAGAAGTCTAGGGCTAAGATTTCATCCCTAGGAGGCATTGGAGTTAGGGTCTAGTGATAAACCCTAAGTTGTACTTGTTGAGGAGGAAGAGAAGAGGAGATGCCTTGCTCGAGGCCAAGGAAGACTTGCTAGCGGTGATTCTCGCTTGTTGGAGAATCTTTGGTAGAGATAGGGTTTTTCCCCGGTTTTCCCCAACTAGGGCTTTGGAGAGTTTGGAGGGTTGTACCAGGTTGTGATAAGATTAGAGTATGTACTTAAACTTCATCTCTTATCTATATATGAAGTTTTCAGCTGTACAAAATTGTCTTATTGCAGATTTGATTTTCACATATCATTGTCTTCATGGTTTGGTAATGTCCTGCTGACTAGGCATAAGTTAAGTCTGAAATTTTTAAGAAATTCAACATGTATATTGAAGACAACATGACATATTTACTGCCATAAATCTGCAATAATCGCAGTGATTTCAGATCCAGTTTATGCATGAAAAGATTTCCCTAAATGGCTGAAACTTGTTGGCATGTGTTTGGTATCTTCTCTCTTCGATTGCCTAGGGTATTGGAGTTGATGTGAAGTGAAATATTGTCCATTGTTTGTTGCTGCAATTTAAATTTCAGTTCATCCCTAAGGCTGATAATTCACAGGGATTAGATCCATGGTACCTCTAATGAGGTGAAATTTCTAAATTTGCAAAAGAAACCTCAATTCATGAAATTTCCAGATGGATGACTCGTGTGAAAAGCCTTTATGAAAATCCAGTAGAGAGAAAATACCCACCAAAAATCAGCATAGAGGACATAGTTTCACTGAAGTGATGTGCAAGACGGCATAAGGGAAAGTGAAAGATATTGACGGGTTCCAAGAAGAACACTTGAAATGGGGACAGAATTTCCTTGGCCAGCATATCACATCCATACTCAACCAAATGGTCATAGAGGGTTTTCTGGATCACTGGGCAACAACAAGCCTTATCCAGCCCATTTTTAGAGTAGGAGAGAAAAAGACCCAGAAAACCTTTATGTGGGCAGAAAACAAGGGCAAAAGAGCCAAAGCATCCAAACCAATACACTCCACCATAGATAATTGCCTCACACTAAGACACTTATAGAGAAGACTTGGGACAACAAAAATGAAGAACTATTGTGCTACTTTCAAGACTTTGAAAAGACATTTGACATGATCCAAGGTAAAAAGTGTGGGAGGGACTAGTGGAAATGGGAGTTCCATGCAAATGTTGGGCAGTGTACACAGGTTACATGAACAGGTAAAGGCTAAAACCAGAAGCAAGGACAGCCTATCAGAAAGCTTGAACAGTGATATAGGGGTGAACTAAGACTGCCCTCGTTCACCCAATATTCAGACTCCACATCGACAAGATGGAAGAATGGATAAACAAGAAAGGGGGTTAAGGGTAAACATAGTAGGAATAACAACACAAATTCTGCTATATGTTGATAATGTAATCTTGATAGATAGAACACTTCGCAGCTTGCAAGACCACTTATGGGATTTGAAAACATTTTGTATAGAGGTAAGGATGAAAGTGACATGGCCAAGATTAAGATAGTAGTATTCTCACTCGAAGAAAACCAAACGCGAACATAAATCAGCTTCAAAGATGAGCAACTTGGGATAACCCAAAACTAGAAATGCTTAGGGCTAGAATTCAATGAGAAGTTAAGATGGGACACCTAGACAAGAAAAAGGCTTCAGGGAGGATGGAAAGTAATCTCCCTACTTCAGAATATATGTAGGGCAAACAAGATTTGGGAATGGGCATGTTGAAATCCCTCTTTCGAGCATTCGTAACACTTGAAATATTATGTGAGTATGAGGTATGGGGGCGAAGTACACCAATAAATAGATGGAATCAGGTTGAGAGGGTGCAAAAACACATGATATCATGCTTCCTTAGGCTAAAGACTAGCACCCCACATGAGATATTTTTATTTAAAACAAGCCTATACCCAATAGAGCTTGAACCAATGAGAAAGTTGATATTACAAACAAAGAATGGCAGCCTTGGAAAGCAAAGGGATACCCGACAAAATCAACTTGATTGAGAAGTTGATTGAGTTGAGAAGGAGGAATAGCACAAGGGACTTGCAATGTAAGAAATGGTTCAATGATTGGGGCATAGTATAAGTGAGTTGCCCAACTTATAAAAAGGAACTGAAAATGCACTTACAAGAGTGTTACTGAAAGGATAAATGGAGAAGACACCTCAAGATGAAACAAAACTATTTAAATAGACAACTTCAACACAAAAGAAGAAATCAAGATCCAAAACTACTTAAGGCTAAACATCCCATGAAGAGAAAACTATAGTGTATGAATTTCACACAAGTACTCACATATGCTGACCCACTTGGAGATTGCGATGGATAATTTACTCATGTGCTACATTCATGCATGCAATACCGAATGATAACATGATACTTCTCAAGACATCCTTCTACGACGGATCACCTTCCTTGAGTCCCCCTACCTTAACTTAGATGTATAACCTCTTAGGGATGTCTAGCACTTTGGTAGGGTCCTTGATTGCATTCCCTCTTTTAGTCTTTGGCCCTTGATCACTAGTTTGGTTCCACTCAACCCTCATGGCACACGTTTGGGGTATTTCTTAACTTTATGGGTTCGATTTGAGGTGCAAACCCCCAATTAGGTCCACAATTACTTAGGATGTTTCATTATGGGTCCTTGATGGTCCAAATCCGTTATAGGTCACTATTTATGGGGTCAAAGCTATGTTCGAGTTTAGTAACAATGAGATTCGATTCGAATTCGACTTTTCCAATGAGACTCGCCATTAGGTTCATCCATGTGTGTGTGTGTGTTAAAATGAAATATAACATAAGAGTAGAAATCAAAATCAATAAACATATATGACTAACCTAAATCAAAATCAATAAACATATATGACTAACCTAATCATGATAAAATCCAATCATCAAGGTGGTTATTAAAATTTAAACATATAGTGCAACTACAAATTGAAAAATGAAATAGAACATATTCTTCAAACTTCAAATCTCTAAAAGGATGTCCATAATGTCAAATACTTATGATCCCTAAAATTGTTTCAAAAAAATTAAAACATGATTAGAATTTGAACATATAGTGCAATTGCAAATTGCAAAATGAAGTAGAATATTCTTCAAATTTTAAAATTTTTTAAAAAGTCCATAATGCCAAATACTTGTAATCCTTAAAATTGTTTTAGAAATTTAAAATATGGTCATAATTTCTATTCTTGTGGCCTACTTGTAATGTCATAAATCTTTAAATCATCAAGAGCACATGGCCCAGTAAAGGCATTAGAATTGTGATCATCATATTCATCACTAGGTGAAACTCTATCACTATCATCATTAGCACTAGGTTCATCACTAATGTCACCATCAATGCCAAGATCATCTTCTTGTGCACTTGGAATAGGCTCAAACCATGGGCGAGAGGAACTAGATGAATCTTTGGCCACACTACTTAAGTCCAATTGCAAATTACTACAAACATAAACAAGGTCTTCCAACTGTATATATAGTAATGTGTTTCTTTTCTTGGATTGAATATGGTTAAAATTACTCCAATTCCTTTCACAAGGAGAGGCGCTTGATCCCTTGCTCAAAACAGGAATTGCAAAACATTGCAATTCAGGTGACTAGTCCATAAAACTACCACCATCTCCCTGGAGGAATATTGGCCCTATCCTATATGGCACAAGTGCTTCCAAATATCCCTTCTTCTAACCTCTATGCCCAAAGTTGCTCTATAAGCCTCATAGATTCTTCTAGATATAGAATGAACCACTCAATAGTTGTATAAAGGCCACCCATAACTTCTACATCATTATTTATTTATGTCCCATACAATCTAGGGTCCAAATAACACATTGTTGCATGCAAAGGGCTATGCAACATCTACTATCTTTCATTTATTACCTCCCATATTTCCATGTACTCATTTTCCATGCTATTAAACAATTCTGCAATAGCTTCCTTATAAAGATGCATGCCCTCATAAACAAAACCCATAGAAGGGGTGTCGCTATCAACCATGCAAAGCATATCAACATTGGTTCACATACTTCTAAAACCTTCACAACACTTTCCCAAAAAACATTGCCTAAAATGATTTGTTCCAACTCTTTTCCTTTAGATTCTTTTGAAAGGTGAGAGTTTTTCCACTCAATACTA
Organism: Picea sitchensis; assembly: GCA_010110895.2. Lineage (NCBI taxonomy): Eukaryota > Viridiplantae > Streptophyta > Pinopsida > Pinales > Pinaceae > Picea > Picea sitchensis. The sequence goes on from SNQJ01S0030180.1 coordinate 51,308, forward strand.
CAAATAACACCTCTTATACTTATCTTTTCCTCAACCAGTGTTTTGAGAGTAATGTAATATGTGGAAAATCTAGTATCACAGGGCCTCGACAACTCTCCAAATGCTTGCTTCCTATACAAGTTGAATGTGAGGTGATGGTTAAATATTCAGAAAGAAATTTGTTTCCCCTTCGAACTACCTCGTTAATCCATGGAAACTTTGTTAAATCATGCAACAAATCAAGGCAATGAATGGCACAACAGGTCTAGTAAATTTTTTGTACTTATCCATTATCATCTTTCCATATCCCACACAATTTGAGGCACTATTAGTTATGACTTGGACCACATTTTCTTCCCCAACTTCAAGAATGTCTCCCTCTAAAATCTTGAAAATGTATTCAAAAGTCTTCTTGTACCCTATTTCATCAACCACCTTCAAAAATAATACCCCTTTAGGGAAATAAACCAACACATTAATTAGCAGCCTATAACACATCTAACCAACCATCTGATAAAATTGTGCACCCTGTCTATTTCCAGAACTCTTTGATCTTAATCAATATGGTTGTAACCCTTTCTTTTGACCTCTTGAGAATGGTGGTCCTTAACGTCTCAGAACTGGGAGGTACATATCATTTTCCAAAATCTGCAATTTTCTTACATGCATTCATAAAGTAAGGGCTTCTAACTACATTAAATGGGATAGAAAATTCAAAAAACATATCAACCACCACACCGTTGATGTGGAAAATCCGACTCGAGAGCAAAGTTCAACACCCAAATGCAAAAAACAATCTTGGACTAAATTTTCATTAAGCAAACACAAGCTTATATAGCTTTACATCAAGAGCAGTGTTGTAGACATCGTGCAAATAAAATATCGCCAAGGGTCCGAAAAAGAAAATATCGACAACGTCAGGGAAATATCGAAAAATGTCGACAAAACTAATAAATACAAAAATATTCATTGTTTTTCAACATTTTAAACATCTAAAGCAACAACAACATCAAACAAATACATTGCCACATAAATATTAAAAGAATTGATATATAAGATGTATAAGATGTCTAGTGATACATCACACATCAACATTGAATCATGTCTTGAGTCCTGACTCCAAAGCCTCGAAATATCATCAAAAAATATAATAATTGTATCTCATCATCATCAGTCATCTACAATGAAATATAAATAAACTAGCGATTCACGCTACCCTTTTTATGGGTAAAGGTAATGGTTTTTCTTCTAAAGGAAGAAATCCCTAAGGCTTGTGTTGGGTATATGTTATATTCTTTGCACGAGTAGCCCCATGTACTGCATGTTGCATTGGGAGCAAGGGGGGTCTGTTTCTGGCCTATTTTTGGCTCAAGAAAAAATGTTCTCCTCCTCCCTTGCTCTCCAAACCCTTCGCTCTATATGAAAAATGAAGAAAAAAAAACAAAATTTTGCTTTATTTCCAACCTGACCATGGGTTTCATGAAATTTTGGTTCATGGCGAGAAAATATCACCCAATGAAAATGTCACAAAAATTTCAGGTGATGTTATCTTTTCCCCCAAAAAATCCAAAAATCTCTCGATGTTGGCGATAATTTCGCGATGTTGGCGATAATTTCGCGATGTTGGCAACATTGTTCAAGAGAACTACCTCAACAAACTAGGAGAGAAATGCTCAACAAACTCCTAAAACTAGAAACTAATTACAATAATGGATATACTTGAGAGAAGATCTCAATTATCCATGAGAATAGGAAAATGAATAACAACCTATCACAATATTTCCCCTACATTGATGTTCACATAAAACAAATAATATGAATATATCTTGAATCCCTATCATTCCTCCCAACAACAAAAGCATTGGCCTCCATTGTTTTTAGGAGAGAAGGAAAATGTTGTTGTAGTTGAAGTTGAACGAGCACGATGTGGATGTTGACCTTGCTCAGTGAAAAGGGTAGGAAGTAGTAGATCCCGAACGAATTTGATGGGCCAAAGACCTACAATTGAAATTGTGGAAACCAAACTCTACCCCACAAAAAATCAAATGAGACAAAACCTTGCAACAATAATTGCATGATGAAGAAACTC
>SNQJ01S0030181.1:0-17631 GCA_010110895.2 Picea sitchensis
CTGAGGGACAGGTGTCGAAGATCAAGGCGCCGTCGGCATTTTGTTCATCGGGAAATCGGGGATTCCGTTGACAAGAGTTTTGTGCAAGTCAGAATCGCGATCCGCGAAACCCCGATGAGTGGGGGCCAGATGTCAGCACAGCACCGAAGGAGGACGGTGGCGTAGTGGAGGCCAGCTGTCAGAGATAAGGATGTGGTCACGGAGTGACGGTCACATTGACCGGGAGCTAAGCTCAGGAGGGCTAGCATATGAAATGAGCCATCGGGAATCGGAGAATCGCGAGTCCGGAGGACTTGTGAATTTTGACATCGCAAATTCCGAAATCGCGATGAGTGAAATACCGATTAGATCTGGACCGTTGGATCGAGTATTGATCGGAGGGTTGTTGTTCTTCTTCACACATTAAAGCTTCAGTTATGAATCCGTTAAGTGTAACGGACTCATGATGACGAATTGGTTAGCGTTTTAGTTGCCAAGACAGATGTCCTTGGATTTCCCATTGGAAAGGTAAGTGGAATCATCAAGGTAGCTTGTATAAAAGAATATGAACGAGACTGAATTTTTTGGTTGTTAAAAAGGGAAAAATGGGTAAACAGTAAGAAAAGGAAAAGGAGCATAGGCGTAGCAGGAAATGAAGCAAATGCACACAGAGAGACGAAATGGAGAGCAGAAGCAGGACAGAAGGACAGATAGAGCAGAACAGAAAAGGTGATGCAGAGATGACCTGCTAAACAACCAGAAGAATAAAAGAATTGCAGAATAGTTTGTTGAAGATCAAACACAAAGAAAGATTGGTAAGAATTGATTTATCTGTGTAATTTTCTATGTGTTCATTATTTGATATTTGAGGGAGGTTGGGAGGTGATCGGGAGGATTGTTGTCCTCAGAAGTTCAAGTGGGTGCTTGAACACATGAAGTTGTAGCTTCCATCTGGTGGTAGCCAGAGAAACAAGGGTGGCAGGGTGGTGCTAGGGAGAACAGGTGTTCTCTGTTATGCAGGTTGGAGCCTGGGTGCTAGGGAGAACAGGTGTTCTCTTGTTATGCAGGTTGAGCCTGTGTAACTGGTGCTGGAGATTCCATCCAGTTGGTGCTCGAATATTCTGTGAAGTTTGTGCTTCCATCCAGTTGGTGTTGGAATAATCAGTGAGTTGGTGCTTCCTTCTAGTGGGTGCTAGAGAAACCAGGGAGTTGGAGCTCTCAAACAAGTTGCAGCTTGTAAGACAGAGGTAGTGGCCTCACATTGAGTTGGTGCTCGATGGTAAATGATGTACAGAACTTCAAAAAGACTCCTTATCATTTCGAAGAAGAAGAGGTTTTCCCTTTATGGGTTTCCTTCCTCGGAAAATCTTTTGTCTCTGCGGTACTTATGTGTGACTGATTCTCTTTGATTTTACTGTTCATATGTTGTACATTGTTGATGACTACATGAAGAAAAGGATTAATAACAATGGTTTAATAAGTATAAAATTGTTTGATCTTATATACAACTCCGGATCACTCCTCTCAATTGTTTTAGTATTTTCAAACAGATGGGGCAAGACTTATTGAAGGTGGGCCTTAAGGAATCCTGCATTAGTCAACGCAAGTTGTACAAAATGATTGGTAGGGAATATAGATTAAAACATCTGGTAGCAATAGGCTTATGAAAAGAAAGCAGAGCCAATGTCGCCACCGAAAAGGGAACTCAATGGTTTTATTTGTGCGAAAAAGATATGAACTGAAAATAGGGCAAACTGTATGCGACTCATAAAGGTAGTCATGTGTGAAGTCATGATGGATAATACAATGAAAGGTGGACTTCAATACATGGAGGATGAATAAGCTTCTAGGGCGAGAAGGGTAAGTGATCAAGTTCGCTGGCGTAATTGGTTTTCCAAGAGATGGTTGTGTAGCGGGAAATGTCATGACACGTGTGATGAACAATTAAGCTCCTTCAACCTTTTAATGAGGCATGTCTTCTGAAAATAGTCACGATCCTTGAAAATCATTTATGCATGAGAGATGATCGTCTTCAAACTTGTAAAAGGTTAGCACTAACCTTGCAATAAATATTGTGAGATCATCGAAAACATAGTGCAAAAAGAGTAAATAGCAAAACCACCTTAAGAAATGAAATACATTATTTTTCACGATTGGTCGGACGTGAGTATGTACAATGGTCTTCGTGAATACCTGTTTAAGTAACTTCAAGGAGAAAAAAATGCACCCAACTATCCTATTCTTAGACGAGACAAAAATACAGTTGCGTTTAACCCTTGTAGTTTTCTGAGATGACACATGGAAAATTAAATTTGTAAATTGGGTCATGGAGTGATGGGTTGACATAAAGCCAGATCAGTAACCCAAGGTTTACTAGATGTTCCTGGCCTTTATGACAAGTTCCAACTGTAGTAGAGTATTACAGGAGAAAAGCCACTTAGAAGCAGATCACTGAGCTGGATTTGAGCACAGCTTAAGACCCATTAGTAGTATTTTGCAGTGGAATCACCACCTGGCACAGGTAGAGGCGGTTTAAGGTTAATCTAGCTGCGCCTAAGTCCCAAGAGGGAGGTGCATAGCTCCTTAATTTGTTATTATGTTTGGCATGTCCTTGATTCTTATGTAATGATTTTCGAGTGCAAGATGATAGTGCTTGCTTGAATAGTTTTATTTATTTCATGGGAAAGCTAAGAGTTATAGAAAATGGATGGATTTATTTATTGCATTGAAAGGACAAAGGAACAATGTGCATAAAGGAACAAATGGATGGATTTCCTTATGTGTGGACAAAGGAACACTGTGCACATTTCTTAAAGATAATGTCTCAGACTCTATAATTTCACTCTATATATGTAAGCAATACAGCGAAAAAAAATAACATTTACTTAGACAAGAGGCATCAACACCCATAGACTATCATCATGTCATAAATCCGGGCGATATTTCACTTCCATTGTGGTCAATATATCAAATCTCTGAAAGGAAGCCAAGATTGGTACTTGAGGAAGGTTAAATTAAGTTAAATAACACAAATGAGTTTACATGTAATAGATCCTTCAAATTTTGATAGTTTGAGGGAAGAGGTTGTTGAAGTCTTTTTCTTATTAGAATGGGAATTTGCACCAGCAATATTCAATATTTCTATGCATCTTCTTATACATCTAGAACATGAAATAGATCATTGTGGCCCAATAAGATTGAGATGGATGTATCCTATAGAACAATACATAAAGGTTTTGAAAACAATTAATTCATGCTTAGAGAAAACCCAAGGCAACATTGTTGTGGAAAATCTCCCCTGCAGACAGGTAGATTGCTCAAAGAGCTACAGGACCCTAAAATCTAAGACAGAAAGTGCTTAATGTGGATACTGAATTCCTTTCAAATATATATAAACTTTACGCATTGAAGAGTGATGCCAGAGCATCTCTCCATGCAGCCAGCTAGCTAGCCACGTGCTAGAGTGCATTTATTCAAGATGAAGGGAGCTGTTCTCTACTGTATAAGCTTGGTACGAATGTAATGAAATGCAATAGCCTGCAGAGTCATGAGAATGCAAGCCAAAATAAAAGTAAATAGAATCGGCCTTTATGGTAGATCTGACTGAGATCTAGTTCGATAACAGACTTGACAACCCATTTATTGTAATTGATTTTAAATTAATTAGAGTAGGAAAATACTGGAGGGAAGCGCTCGAAGATACCCCTCAAGTAAAAGAGATAGGAGATCTCATTTTTAGCTAGGAGGTAGAGGAGGCATGTGAGAGGAATGTATGTAGAGATGAGGGAGAGCTTGGGAACACCTTGTAAAAATACAAACATTTTCCAATTATTACGGTATGTTTTTCCCACCAGTCTTGGTCATTATATGCATATCTGTATGTGTGTGTTCATTACATGCTGCAATTGGGTATTACATCGGGGCATTTGCAGGGTTGGTTTGATTTCAGGATTGGGAGGTCTTTGAGGGTTCACACTAGGAGGGCGCGACAGAGTGTTAAGACTCTGAATACCAGTGCAGGGTGGATGCACTTCTGAACTCCTGTGAGGAGTCAGGAAAGACATGCCAGAGAGCACCAGCCTTGAAGCCAACAATTCATACAGAGGGGAGGAATTGTGGGTTATTGAACACCCTCAATAAATCAAGGCAGCGAAGGAGATTGTTGTGACAGAACCTAATAGGAGTTCTAGAAGCTCTACCTAGAGTGACGATCGCTACAGGTACCGAGTACACGGAGGAAAGAACTCGCAGAGTCTTCAAGAAGACTAGAATTCCTGTTGAGGATCTGGTGAGCCCTCCCGGAGGACGCAGCCAAGCGAAGCGAGCAAGGCCAACAGAAGAAATAACCGCTGAGCGCTCCTACGCCGTGAGGAGGAGACTCCGCCAGGAGGGCGAGTAATGTGCGTGGGCACAGGAGGAAGAACCCTTGACTTCTGGAAGTTAAAAAACGTGAGTCCACCTGAGGGACCTTGTAGCGTATTGGGTTGCTGAATTCAGAAAAAGACTCATCATCACGAGGGTTATCCGAGTAAGGAGTTCTTAAGGCCTACATATTTCCCTCCTTTCCTTCTGGAGGGAAGGCGGAAGAGAAAAACCCCTCTCTTTGGCGGGTCTGAGTAATTCGCAAAGCTCAGGGAGGACAACACCGTAGGTATAGAGGTTCCCGTGGGCGAGGGGTAGATGACTGATTCCTTCGAAGGAGCCTATGATAAAGAAGTTCTGCGAACAATGCTTTTACGCACATTTCCAGAACTCAGGGTTGAGGAGTTCACACAAGAGAAAGGAAGAAAGGTGGAGCCTTTGATGACTCCGGAGATTCCTTCCTGCCATAGAAGGAAGAAAGCGCAAAATCTCAGGAGGGAGTACAGCAGCCGCCATATCGGTTGGAGAAAGAAGATCTGGATCGTTGAACAGTTACTTCCAAGGAGCTCTGGAAGAAGGGCGAGTGGACCACAGTCGTTTGATTCATAAGAGAAATCCCACCGCTGGATCGGCAGAAGCTGTGCTTAGACAACAGCCGGGGATTTTGGCCATCGGATTTGGCGTTCGCCGCTTGGCGAGGTTAAGAGTTTTCATGTGCATCGCCAAAATCGCTGCAATCACATTTCCCCCGAAGTTCATAGGGCCGTCGATCGACGGGGCGACAGGTGGCACGAACTGGAGAATCAGGCCCGACATTCGGAGGATGGCGAGGTGAAAGTTTTATAACTCGTGGAATCGCGAATAACGATTTCCCGAATCAACGGGAACCATCGATCATCGGAGGGACGTGCAGGGCATCAGATCCCTGAGGATCGGAGTTCAGCGTTCGGTGTTTTCGACATTAGGGAAACTTGTATCGTGGATTCGCGACCAGTGAAATCCCGAAGTGATACGGCATGAATCGTGGTTGCTAGGTGAGCACAGGTGGAAGCACATCGACATATTGGGGATCGAAGTCCCGATAGAAGAAAAAGGTGGAGGTGTCGAATCCACACCGCGCCATCGCGATATCGCATATCGGAGTCCGCCTGGGGATTCATAATGTAAGTGAATCACGATTTCATATCGACCGATTTCCCGATAGGAAAGCCCCCGACGGGAACTGGAGGTTGATTGTTGACCATCGGGAATCGGGGAAGTGAGAGACCCGATATCGTGAGCGTTGAACTCGCAAACTCATGAGTTCCGATTTCGATTCGCGAAAGGCGAAGATCGCTGAGGGAGGTAGGGTAGTGAACTCCCGAGAGGAGTAGAAGAGCACTTTGACTCTTCGGGCCGGTCACGAAGAAGGTCCTAGTGAGAGAGGGGGAACCGAGGGTTGCCGACCACACTGGCGGCCAAAGTGGTAACAGAGCCGGAACTCACGTATATCAAGCAGAGGAAGGCAGGAAGAAGACAGAGCATTGAGGACTCTGGTGGAGATCGCTTGCGGCAGACAGTCTTGCTAGACAGTCAGCAGGGACTATAGGGAGGATGAAGTTGGAGCACCAGATCATGGAGTGACAACAAGCCAGATTTGTCGAGGGACAGATAGCCAATAAAGCAAAATGGCTACCAAGGCCATAGGAAGAAAAATAAGGCAGAAAAGCTTTGCAGAGGAAGCTGAATGACTAGAGACTCTGCGAATTAAATGCAGGACATGGAGAGTCTAACTTCATGGATGGCGATGAGGAGGAGACGACCGCGCCAATTGCCACTGAGAAGGCAAAAGAGAAATGGCCAGTCAAGCAGCTAATGGTCATAAGGCAACGTAGGTGAAGCTGAAAGATGGTTGAGGTACGTTGAAGACCTCAGGGCCACCGAAGATAAGATGATCTGTTACTGTTGGCTAGAGATGGGAAAAAGTCTCGACGATAATGATGATGATTGGGATAAATTGGAATCAACTGATGGTTTCAAATACTGCCGGTTGGGAAGAAAGGAAGAAATTCCAGTTTGCCGGGAGGGAAACGAATTGGGATCAATTGAGGATATCAAAGATCGTCGTGGGGATAGCCAAGGAATTTCGCATTTTCAGCTGGGAAACGATCAGAGATCACTATGAGGTTCTCGGGCGACTCGCCGGTGAGGGTGAAAGCATTTCACGACTTGCCAAGGTAAGCAACCAGTTGCATTGCCGTCTTCCTCGAGGGCGTGGTTGAAAAATTGAGACTGTCTCGGAGAGTCTCTTGACTCATGGAGAGTTCAATCTGTTAAAGGTTGCTGCTGAAGATGGGATCGGTTGATCTCATAATCTGCCAGGGAAGCAGCAGTGGAATCATCCCATATGGCCAGATGGGCAGGGATGAATTGAGAAGTCAGATTCAGCCAGAGGAGCCACCAGAGCATATAAGTCAAAAGAAGATAAGCAGATGAAGCTGACAGGAGAGGAGGAACATCAGGATGGTAAACTGATGATTGGGAGTTTCTACTGATTCTACCATCTGCCCAGGAGGAGGGAGAAATTATGTTGTACATGCAACAACAACAGAGCAGTCACAGTTCGAGATGACTGTCGAAGAAGAAAGAGTTGGAGCAGGCATCTCGGACTGCCCAAGAAGATGCAAAAAAGAATGAGTGTTCAGAGGGAAAACTCAAAAATTTCAGCCAGCAAGATGAAGGAGTTGTAGCACTGAAGTTGACAGCAAAAGCTCAAGCGAGAGGAAAAGAGGAAGATGAGCATTCTGCGAATTGGCTCAGCATTTTCAGTTAATCGGTTGAAAGTTCAATGCAACAGTGGAGATTTCAGGAGCAGAAGGAGAGAGGGCATTCCGAGGAATGTCTCAGCATTTACAGCCGTGGAGTTGAGAGGACTGCAACATGGGAAGTTGCAGAAGAAGAGAAAGAAGTTGTAGCCCTGAAGCTAGCAGCAAAGGTGGTGCCAAGGAGCAGGCAAGAACATTTATTACCCATGGGAGATGGAGCTGAAATGTATTGGATGATTGGTTAAACAATCCAGAGCCAACAAGAGAACTGACAGAATGTGAGCTGTCGGAAAAGAGGATGACTGAGTAGCAGGTCAGTCAGGAAGAAACTGTAGAACTGGAGACTGCAGTAAAGTGGCAATCGAAGGCCACAGATGAAAAAGAAGAAGGTGGTATGGGAGATCATGATGAACTGTCCATTGGCCAAAATCTTTGCAGCTGAGGACTGCATTAACAGAGCCAGCCACTGGAGCAGTTGAACGAGGAGATTAAGGATATCAGAAGACTGATGCTGAGGTCAGCGCAGACTACTAGTGAAGAGAAGCTGGGCAGAGAAAAGGCAACAACAACAGTAGCGCAGCGGAAGCAACAACAACAAAATGGAGCAGACGGGAAGCTCCAAAGAATCGTCAGACCCAGGTGGATTCCAGCAGAGCTGGCAAGAGGAGTCATGAGCAGGAGATCATGATTTTGCACTGTGATGATGCAGGAGCATCTCTCCGCAGCCAGCCAGCCAACCACGCTCAGAGTACGCATTCAAGGATGAAGCGATGAGCCTAATTTATATTTGTATTGAATGTAATTGAATTTCTTAAGCTATTGAGCTGTGAAGCCATGCCTTTATGCAGGCATTAGATAGGATCGACCTTTATGGTAGATCTGGCTGAGATCTATTTCTGGATAGTATTCATGACAACCCATTCATTGTAATTGATTGTAAATTAACTAGAGTAGGTAAATCCTGGAGGGAAGCTTAAGAGCAGACCGTAAAAGAGATAGGGAGATCTCATTTTGAAGAAGAGGCAGAGAGGCAAGCATGCAGAGAAATTCCATGTAGAGCTGAGGGAGAGCTCGGGAACACATTGTAAAATATATAGGCATTTTCCATTATTACCACAGAGCAGCTTTTTCCCGCACCAGTCTGTCAATATAGATGGCTGTCCAGATGTGTGCGTGTTTATTATATGCTGAAATTGTGTATTGTTATCATGTATTTGCGGGTTGGTCTGATTTCAGGATTGGGAGGTCTTCGAGGGTTCATGCCATGAGAGCGCGTGACAGAGTGTTGAGACTCTGAATACTGGTGCAAGGGTGGATGCACTTCTGAACTTGTGAGGAGTCAAACAAAGACGTGATGAGACACCCTATCTTTGAAGTCACACCATACAGGAGGACTTTTTAAGCCATCAACACCTGAATAGGTCAAGGCAAAGGTGGCTGAGACGATCGCGGTGACGTAACTCGTTGGGAGTTCTGTAGGATCTTTACCAAGAGGGTGTCGAGCGTGTGTATAGAAGTGCACGGAGGAAAGAACTCCGCTGGCTGTGAGTTCAAGAAGACCAGAATTCTGCTGAGGATTCTGAGGAGCCCATCCGGAGGATCGCCGAATCCAAGTGGCACGTAGAAGGAAAGAACCGCTGATACCGTGAAAAGAGGAGAAGGTACTCCGCCAGGAAGGCGTTGAGTAAATGTGTGGGCAAGCACAGGAGGAAGAACACTTGGACTTCTGAAGCGAAAAAACAGAGTCCACCGAGGGACCTATATTGGGTTGGTGAATACCCAGAAAGACTCGCACGGAGGTTGCTTGAGCAAGAGCCCCGAAGGCCGAAGACTTCTGAGGGAAAGGAAGAGAAAACCCCTCAAGGGGTCTGAGCATTCAAAGAAGATCAGGAGAGACAACACCGTGTGCATAGAGGTTCTGGAAGGAGGGCAGACATCAAATTCCTTTTAAGGAGCCGAGGATAGAAGTTCAGAAGGAACAATGCTTTTATGCACATTTGCAGAACTTAGGTTTGAGGAGTTCGCGCAAGAGAAAAGCGCTAGCGAAATATTGTGCTGTGGAGGTCAGACCGGAGATTCTTCCGCTATCAGGAAGGAAGGAAACGCAGGAAGCCAGGGGAGGGGAATGCGACAACAGCCGCGGATCTGGCAGGAGAAAGCGGTGATCTGGACCGCTGAAACAGTTACGCCCAGGAGCCCGGAAGAAGCTTACAGAGAGGAGACCATTGCCGTCGATCTCAAGAGAACCTCGACAGCCGCTGGATCGCGCAAAAGCTGCAACGAGATAAGCAGTCGATTTCGCATCAGACGACGTTCGCGTTTGGCGAGGCAAGAGGCTCATGCACGTTGAAATCACGCGAACGCGATTTCGACCATCGGGTCACTGATCGCGGACAAGACAAAGTGGGCAATTTAACTGGCGAATCGGGTCTCGAAGATTCGGAGGATGGCGAGGTGAAAGTTTTATAACTCGTGGAATCGCGAATAACGATTTCCTGATTCAACGGGAACCGTCGATCAGAGAAGGGACGGTGGCATCGTGATCCCGAGATCGACTCTGTTTCAGGGTTTTCGACCACGACTAAAACTTGTATCGTGGATTCTACCTGAAACCTGAAGTGACGTGGCATGTGGACCGCAAGGGTTGCTAGTGGAGTACAGGTGGAAGCACATCAGCATATTGGGGATCGAAGTCCCGAGAGAAGGAAGAGGTGGAGGTGTCAGTCCACACGCGCTATCGCGACATCGGCATATCGCGGTGAGTTTGGGGTTCGGGATCTTACAATGTAAGTGAATCACGATTTCATATCAACCGATTTCCCGATAGGGAAACCCCAACGGAACTGAGTAAGCGACTCTTTGACCATCGGGGTTTGGGGAAGTGAGAGACCCGATCTCGTGGAAAGACCGCTTAATCCGACCGAAAGGAAGATCACCGAGGAGGTAGTTGTGGGTAGTGAACCCTCGAGAGGAGAGCACTTTGACTCTTCGGCCGGTCGAGCCAAGAAGATCCTGAGAGCAGGAGGAACCATGAGGGCTATCGGACCACACCGCGCCAAAGTGGGTATCAGGAGCCGAACTTTTGTTTGCATACTCTACAGAGTGGAGAAGGCAGGTGGAAGAAGATAGAGCACTGGAGGAATTTGTAGGGTGATTGTTTGCAGGCAGGAAACAATCAAGAAGACAATCAGAAGGACTGTAGGAAGAGGCTAGAGACACTCAAGGTTTCAGAGTGACAACAACAGATTTGTCGAGGGGACAGATAGACACAACAAAATGGCTACTGAAGGCCATAGGAAGAAAAGTAAGGAAGAAAAAAGCTGTAGATGGACACTGACTTCCTTCTCAAATCTATACAAACTAATGCATGAAGAGGAAAGAGAACAGGAAGTATTTTATCGGATGTGTTTGTCCCTGTACGCTCCTGAGTCGAGCTCAATATTTCAACCTCGACGAACCCCTGTAGACAAACAAAGTACGACCTCACTTCCTACTTATTGATATTAGCTTGAAAATAGATCTATCTATCAACGATAAGTTTATGTAAGATCGCATTACCAAACTGAAAATAGAACAAGGCCATGTGTCATATTAATGAGAACAACTAATAACAATATTTTATACAATCGTGATTTTTAATAAAAGACAGTCTACAACCTTCTTTGTCTAACCTCTTTGCCGGAAAGATCCATTTGACCTGGATGATAGTGACCAACACTGATCACTTCCTTTTAGTTCATCATGGTACCTCTATGAGATCATAGGTTTCATGCTAGCAATTCTTCCCCCTTTTCACCATCATAGAGCCCGTTTATATAGGTTAAGAGAGGCTTAACCTCTTGAGGTATCTTTAGGGTAGGTTGAGGAATTCCCTCCTCAGATCAGGGATCTTCTGATTGAACCAAGAATTCGAATGCAACTGCCTTCCAAACTTGAAAGATCCTTCCCTTATTCTCCTCAACAGGCCAACCACTGCCAAGATTAGACAATGCTCCCTCAAAAGAGGCATCATGGCGTTATAGCGCTCCCTAGGAGGCTCAAGGGGAGAGCCAATGCTCCAAGGATGGATAGCGCTCCTTCAGAGGGGCAGTTTGTCGTTATAACGCTCCCTAAGACCTTATAGGGGAGCACCAGCGAGAGGAGCGCTCTCCTTCAAAACCTTTGTTTAAGAGCTCCTTTCAGGTGGTAAGAGTTCCTTTACTTCAATTAATCATTCTCCCTCCTCCAAATCAAGTGCCTGAGGTATTCTAAATGTCTCCTTGGTGTCGTCATCATGGCAATATGCTTTGTTTGATGTTTGTGACACTTGTGAATGACATGCGACATTTGCGACAATTGAGAGGAACATGTGACACTTACGACACTTATCGAAGTGAGCAATATTGAGGTGTAACAAACATGTCTAAGGGATGTTCATTGCAAGAGGCCATGGGATTTTGTACAAAATATATAAAGGATTTAAAAAATATGAGTTGACGTGTATGGGATGATGACAAAGATGAGAGAGTTGTAGGTGAAGCATTAGAAATCAATGGGTGTCACTTCAAGCTATCATGCCAAAAAAGAACTCCAATACATGCCTATGTTCTTTAAAACACATCTTCGTCCAATAAGTGGCGCAAGTGAAAATATTATTTACATGATAATTTATTTTTTCATTTACATTTACACATTAATATTATTATTCTTACTATTTTGTATGTTTATATTCTATGAAGAAAATACAAAGAAGAGAATCAAATAGGGATGCACTGACCTCCAAAGCATAGATGTCATGATTTGATCGAAGGTGTTTCTTTTCTAAAAATGAATAGATTGTTGATGCATTTAGTGACATAAAAGAAGAAGGTCAAAAAATAACAATCGAGGAAATCAATCTTTCACAATATCCACATCTATGGGCTTTGTATTTCAATGGAATGTGGGCCTATGGTAGTCATTTAAGAGTGGAAGAAAAGGACAAAGGATAAAAATAGTCCGAAATTATTTGAGTTGATTATGATGAAAATAGTTTGATATTATTAAAATATAAATGGATCAAACAATTTGTAGTACAATATGATGAGTATGGATTTGTACATGCAAATACATGTCTAATTTGATCAAAGAGTAATGAGCCATATGTTTCCCCTCTTCAAATTAACCAAACATTTCTAATTAACGATGTAACAAGCCTAGGATAGTTGTATGTCATTCAAATAAAGTCTCAATTGAAATGAAAATTCATGGAAGTTGTTGATATAATGCTTGATGGACAATATGATAATTTACTGGAAACTTTGGAAGAAGACGTTGAAGATGTTGATAGAGTGTTTGAAGAAGATATTTTGATTCCCAATGAAGAGATTGAGAGATAATGTAATGCATGTCATAAATGAGGATGAGAAATAAAATGAAGTAAATGCATACACGAGCCATGATCAAGATTGTGATCCTAATGGAAACGCAGATGATTATGATGATGATTTGTCACCTTAACTTGTTACGATGTTCATTGTTAGCTTGCTTCTTGCTTCTTAAGGCCGACATGTATGTGTTTTTTCACTTGTGGGGTGCTGACCCTAAACTTTGGTGGTCACTAAACTAGTTAATACTTCCTTTGTAGTTGAACTATCCACCTTGTTGAAAAAATATAGTTTTAAATTTTATGTTTTGACCTATTAAGAGTCCAAACAAGGCCTTTGAGGTTCACTATGACATTGATATTATTTGAATTATTGTTATTGTTGAACATGGTTGTTCAATGTTTATTATTTTCAATTTTTATTTCCAATTTATGTACTTACCCTCTAAGCAATACCCTATATAGTACAAATCAAATGGTCCAAATCTAGGCACTAATAAATTTTTCTATATAAACAATCACAACAATTTCATAGAAAATCATCAGTGGTATTTAATATAAAGCATAGTGATGTTGTTATATTAAACAATTTTGGATTCACATAAGTCATTCCAAGAAAAAAAAAAATACTCTATATTCAAATGTGGAGAATACAAAATACAATCTTTAGGTGACTTAGCACTATGAAAAACAACAAGATGTTTTTAGAAAAAGAGTGCTCTATAGGATCAACAAATAGTCCTCCAAGGATCTATTCTTCTAGTTCCTTTAAAACCTATGCTAATAGTTTTTTTTTCTTACTTACAAGCCCAAAAAATTCTAGTGAAAATCTTACAATAATCAACAAGTAACTAACTTGTGAGATTAACTACAGGTTAGAGTAGAAAAAAAGGAGAATTATAATGTTTGTTGTGTCTCTATTGAGACACCCGCATTATGTTCTTCTAGCCATATGAAGCCAAGAGCTTAAAGAATTCCCTGCTTTGACATAGTATCTGCTTCATTATTTAGTTCTATGAAGATATGGGTGAAGGAAATATGATCATTTGAGAAGTAATCTCTAGCATGAGTTTCCATTCACTACAAATTTACATTATGTATATTTATTCCCTCTCATCTATTTAATGAATAAGAGAGGATCGCCAAATACGTGGAGGATTTAAAATATTCTTAGCTATTTTCAATAAATCCCTTAGAGCCATAAATACGACACCTCCAAATGCATAAATACTCTATGTCCCCTAACAAGAACATTTAAAATTCCCCAAGGAAGAGTCTTGTTAATTACAACTTCTCCTACTAGTCTAGTCCTTGTAATGGGTCTAGAATTCCTCAATTGATGGAAGATGGGGATAATTTGTGCCCTAAAATAGTAGGTGTGGATCTGTCTTTCTTCAAATAGCAAGCTATTTCAAGCCAACCAAACATCCCACAAAGTGAGAAAAGGGACTGACCTCAATTGCTTATATTCTCTTTTGAAACCAACCATGCAAACAAGAGTCGACATCTTCTCCAATCCACATATTATTTATATTTAGCCATCGAATAATATCCTTACATACTTGTATTGTAAATGAACAAAACATAACCACATTTAAATTAGTTTCATCATTATTTTTACATAAAACACAAATCCCAGGCCTTTGAGTTTGCCTTTTTTTAAGAGCCTCAACAAGGTGGGTGTATAATGAACTAATTCCCACAATAGAAAAACCATATTGCCTAATTTCCAATGATATCGTCACACTTTTCTTTCTTAGGATTCATAATTTTCCATGACCTCTGATAAAGACATTGATAAGAGAATGTAGAGAGGAAAACCCAAGAAATTCAATTACATTGAGGATCCCTCTTCCCTTATGAAATTTATGCCTCAAATGTAGAGGAGAAAAACCAAGGCCAACCACCAAGCTTGAAAAACCCTTGATCCTTAAGAGAATAAACCTTCATCAAAGAGTTGAAGTGGAACCATGAGAGCATGAGAAAAATCAGAGGAAAAATAAATAGACATATTAGGATTTGTATAGTAATGTAAATGTACAATACAACTATTGGTAAAACAATGGGGCTCTAACATAACTGAATCCCCCACTGCTTATTTTAGGCCCAACTTAACCATAATTGAGATATTGAATCTTCCTCACAAAATTACTTTCCAAAGATCTCAATTTATCTATTTTCTCTTTAATTGACCTATTCATAAAAAATATCTTTAGTAGTTTTTTATATTCAAGTTTAAGCTCATGAGTTCCTTGATTTATACCCCTTTTGTTGTAAATTCCAACATCATTAAGTATTTTCTTTATAAATTGTTGACGTTGATCTCTTTCGATCATAAGTTGTTTTAATGTTCAGTTCCGTTGTCCCTCAAAGAGATTGAAAATAATGTTTTGTAATTCATCATAGTCCATTATGGTTCTCTTCATTTCTTGGGTCTTAATTAATTCAACAGACCCCCTTCTATCCTTTCATAGTAATGATGAAAAATTCACCATTCCTTGCATGATATTGTAGCCTTGATGAAAACGCTTTGGATCCCACAATTATTATTTCTTTAAATTTGCTTCTACTACAAGAAAAGACAAGAACTCTAGCTTCACTAACAATGCCCACGTTACTACACAATCTAGCACCTTAGTGTAAATCCTTCACAAGGCGTGAATACTAGTGGAACATAGGAAGATGTCACCATTGTCACCTAGGCAAGAACTTCCCTCGTTTTAGTGAAGGAATAAATCCAACACAAGGGAGGCTTCCCTAGTTGCCTTAAGGAATCCCTAGGAAAGACACAATCAAGTCTAAGGTTTCCCGTGTAGCTACTCAATCTACCACCAATAGAATAAAATAATCAAGGTAAGGACAAGGGGGTAAGTTTGTGCAATTTCTAGATTTGAATGGATGAGGATCTAGGGAATTTTAGAAAGCTTATCAAGTCAATTTTAGGCACAAGAGTATCCCCAAACACTACAAAAGAAGAAAAATATATTGGTTGTTGTAAAACTTGAAAGAAAGATGGTGAATTACAACAACAATATAAGTTATGACAACAAAAACAAATTTGGCCCATGTAAAAGTAATAGACCAATGAAAAATGGGGCTAAGTGATGGCTTAAACTAGGGTTTTATTAACCAACAAAATCTGAAATTATAAATGCATATAACAACCATAAAACGGTAAATGCCCCACCCTAAAAGGCTGAAATAATAAATCAAAAAAACAATTTAGGGTTTGAATATGATTGTTAAGTCAAACATATGCATGAATACCAAAACATCCAAGTCTTTTATGGCTGAAAATGAATATATTGTTGTTATAAAACCCTATTCTAACCCTAAAAAATTAAAACGAGGTTGAAATTAAAGTTTTGTGATAGACTATTGGGAGAAGACTAGTGCCTACTATATTTTTTTGGGCATATGGGGTCAATTAAGGACTCCTTTGAAGAGATGTAAGTGGATCTAGGGTGATATCTAGTGTTGTTCACTACTAACCCTAGAAGATCCTCCTAGTATATTACTAGGTCTTCAAAGATAATTCAATGGAATATTCTTCACCAATAGCTTTCCAAAAGATTTGACAAGAAGGGTTTGTGCAATAAGGATCCAAGAGAATGCACAACCATCACTAGAGAAACATCATTACACTTGCATTCATTGATAAACAAAACCACAAGATACAATGAGACCACTTACTCAAGAAATATTTCATGCATCAAAACCCTAGCAATGAACATCCATGAACAAGTAAATGTATCCACAAGACATTGTCTCCAAAAAGTGTCTTTAACTAGCCACCCATAGCGATTTGTAATAGAGAGAAAGTTATAGTAGACAAGTAGTGATAATTCTCCACATGTAGCAATGATTTACAAGTAAGAAGTGCTTTTCTTATTTATATGAGAGATGAAGAACCTTTCTCATCCATTAAAATCCCAAAACACATAAAATAATGCCTTTATCTTTCACAAGCCCTAGAGATAAGGCAAAAAGACATAAAATATCCATGACACAAGAGTGGATAGGTCACTAAGACCCCCAATGATGCCTCCAAGATGAATTAAGAATGATCTAATGTCAAATCATCGATCATAAATGCATGATAGAGGCCACTTGTGTGGCATGAATGATCTCATAAGGTGAATGGCTCACTCCAAAGTGATGTGTAGGGAGCTCAAAAAGTGAAACGTTGCCTTCAAGAAGTGCAACATTTCATCCCAAAAAGGTGTGATGTCTCATAGAAAGGTGCCATATCATCATCAAAAGGTGTCATGTCCCATCAAAAGTTGGTTGATAAAAAAAAAAATTGTTGCAAATTTTGAACACATTAGAGGGTATATAATGAGAACTGGGGAGATGTTACACCTAAATTCGCCCCATCAACTATTTTATCTATCCAAAATAATCACACAAGTAGATTCCTTATCTTTTGAGTGTAGAAGCATGCTATAGAATATTGGAAAGAATCCTGATTACATTCCAAGGGCAAGCATAAAAAGCTTATACATAATTGCCAGAAAATTAACAGTTTATTTTTACCGTTGTTTGGAAGATGAATTCAACTCTCCTCTTACTACTGAGTTATAGAAGTATCTAGGTGATGAATATTACAATTCCATTATTAGTTAAACCCACAGTTGAATACCATACAAGCATCCGTCAACATTGCGTCCATACCGAATTGCCATCCATACCGAGCTGCCTTTGCTTTGTTGTCACATGGATTTTAATTATTAATCTGTGGAGTTAATTGAAAAAGTGGAAAGGTTACATTGTGATTTTCTATTAAAATCAAAGGAAATTCCTTGGTTGTCCAAGGTCCCAACACAACTCTCAAATAAAGTGATACATTATTTCAAACGTATATCTTGAATTATATTGGTGAAAGGTTATTGAAGGAAAAAAAAAACACCTTGTGAGTTTTTTTTTGGAGTCCACAATTAAGAAAAATATAATATTAAATCAAAGTGCATTCCACTTTGAGAATTAAAAGAATATGGTATTTAATAAAAGTAAAAATAAAAAATCGAAATTTGGCTTGACAATATTAAATTATACAAGAAAATGAGAGAGAGAGAGAGAGAGAGAGAGAAAGAAAGAATTGTACAAAGTGAAATCGAGACAAGCATGAAAGGAAGAAGTTAA
>SNQJ01S0030181.1:21481-37230 GCA_010110895.2 Picea sitchensis
TTAGAGGGTAAGTACATAAATTGGAAATAAAAATTGAAAATAATAAACATTGAACAACCATGTTCAAAAATAACAATAATTCAAATAATATCAATGTCATAGTGAACCTCAAAGGCCTTGTTTGGACTCTTAATAGGTCAAAACATAAAATTTAAAACTATCTTTTTTCAACAAGGTGGATAGTTCAGCTACAAAGGAAGTATTAACTAGTTTAGTGACCACCAAAGTTTAGGGTCAGCACCCCACAAGTGAAAAAACACTTACATGTTGGCCTTAAGAAGCAAGAAGCAAGCTAACAATGAACATCGTAACAAGTTAAGGTGACAAATCATCATCATAATCATCTGTGTTTCCATTAGGATCACAATCTTGATCATGGCTCGTGTATGCATTTACTTCATTTTATTTCTCATCCTCATCTATGACATGCATTACATTCTCTCTCAATCTCTTCATTGGGAATCAAAATATCTTCTTCAAACACTCTATCAACATCTTCAACGTCTTCTTCCAAAGTTTCCAGTAAATTATCATATTGTCCATCAAGCATTATATCAACAACTTCCATGAATTTTCATTTCAATTAAGACTTTATTTGAATGACATACAACTATCCTAGGCTTGTTACATCGTTAATTATAAATGTTTGGTTAATTTGAAGAGGGGAAACATATGGCTCATTACTCTTTGATCAAATTATACATGTATTTGCATGTACAAATCCATACTCATCATATTGTACTACAAATTGTTTGATCCATTTATATTTTAATAATATCGAACTATTTTCATCGTAATCAACTCAAATAATATCGGACTATTTTTATCCTTTGTCCTTTTCTTCCACTCTTAAATGACTACCATATGCCCACATTCCATTGAAATACCAAGCCCATAGATGTGGATATTGTGAAAGATTGATTTCCTCCATTGTTATTTTTTGACCTTCTTCTTTTATGTCACTAAATGCATCAACAATCTATTCATTTTTAGAAAAGAAACACCTTCGATCAAATCATGACATCTATGCTTTGGAGGTCAGTGCATCCCTATATGATTCTCTTCTTTGTATTTTCTTCATAGAATATAAACATACAAAATAGTAAGAATAATAATATTAATGTGTAAATGTAAATGAAAAAATAAATTATCATGTAAAGAATATTTTCACTTGCGCCACTTATTGGACGAAGATGTGTTTTAAAGAACATAGGCATGTATTGGAGTTGTTTTTTGGCATGATAGCTTGAAGTGACACCCATTGCCTTCTAATGCTTCACCTACAACTCTCTCATCTTTGTCATCATCCCATACATGTCAACTCATATTTTTTAAATCCTTTATATATTTTGTACAAAATCCCATGGCCTCTTGCAGTGAACATCCCTTAGACATGTTGCCTTTAGGTTTTTCTCTAGAATGAACAATTGTTTTCAAAACCTTTATGTATTGTTCTATAGGATACATCCATCTCATTCTTATCAGGTCATAGTGCTCTCGTTCATATTCTAGATGTATCAAAAGATGCATAGAAATATTAAATATTGTTGGTGGAAAGTATTGTCCAATAAACAAAAGACTTCAACAACCTCTTCCCTCAAATTATCAAAGTTTGAAGGATCTAATAGATGTAAACTCATTGTATTTAATATTAGGCCCAACCTTATAATTTCCAATCTTGGCTTCCTTTCCAAACTTGATATATTGACCACAATAGGTAAAATATCCTTGGTTATGACATGATAGTCATGGGTGTTGATGCCTCTTAATCTATTAATGTTATTTTCGCTTCTAATATTATTGCTTACATATATAGTGGAAACGCAAGTCTGAGACATCAGCTTTAAGAAATGTGCACGGTGTTCCTTTGTCCACACATAAGGAAATCCATCCATTTGTTCCTTTATGCACATTGTTCCTTTGTCCTTTCAATGCAATAAATAAATCCATCCATTTTCTATAACTCTTAGCTTTCCCATGAAATAAATAAAACTATTCAAGCAAGCACTATCATCTCGCACTCGAAAATCATTTACATGATACAAATCAAAGGACATGCCTTAAACATAATAACAAAGTCAGAGCTAACTTTTGCTACAATCAATGTTCCTCAACTGTATACATCAGAAGATCAACAAACTGACCCAAAACTACCGAATTAAATGATGCAATGTTTTTATTGAAATATAAAAGCCACCAAATATTCTCATGTTCCACTAACCCAACAAAAATGTACCATAAAACTACACACTATGAAGATCAATTTGTTGAACAATTTTTAATTTACATACCCAACAACCCTATGTATTGAAATAAATCTCCTTGAGATTCTTAGTTGTCGCCTCATCCACTTGGTATTGTTCAAGATCCCAAAAAGGCATCTAGGTCTTTTGAAGCAGTTCTTGCATGGAGTGAGAGCTTGAAACTTTTTTTCTAGTTAACAAAATTATCTCTTACATATTGTTGGCAATTCATACTAGACCATTCTTCATAAATCAACCCTTGTTGAAACACCTACTCTATTTATTTTCATTATATTGTGGTTATCACAAATGCCAATGAAAATCAAACACCTAATCAAAGAAACTAAGGCATAAATTTTATAATTCAAAACAAAAAGAAGAAATACACATTCAAACTCATTAATTAATGATTATATGTCATGCAATAAACCTCATTCCTATAGTATGCACACTCATTTTGGGATATAAGAATTTTGTCTCAAGGGCATGACAAGTTTGAATGGACATTTGAATTATAAATGCCACATCCATTAGCCTTCTATTAGATGATAAGGATCATTCAAATCATCTACCATAGCTAGGATAGCTACAAACAATTATAGGACCCTACAATTAGACTAGAGTTAATGAAATGGATGTATAGAAATGCTATACAAGAGCCCTGATATGGTTAGCAAAATTTCTTCTAAAGATAGGAGGAGCTTATAATACATGAAAACTTTTGGCTTTCCATTATATTCTAAATTCAAAGAAATCTATGGAATGCCTCAAAAATAAGTCATAAGGTAACCGACTTAGTTTTATAACCATGTGAACTTCAAGGTAGCGATTCAACTATTTATAGCTTCTAAGAAAAATAGTTAAAAAATAGCGAACATAACACATACATTTAGCTAACAAAACACATTGGGAAAGAAATTAGACATACCTTCAAATTTGAGGCAATTGTTGAAGGGGAATTCTTCTCTGACACCTTCGATGTCGAATTATTTGTTTGCCTTTTGAGAAACCTCCATTTTTTGTCCATGGAATCCATATATGTATAATATTACCCTCACCTCAAATGAGCCAACGACAAGAATCATCTACCTAGTAAATCCCTTAAATTTTCCCCAAAACCCCCTAATCCCCAATTGAAACTCTGAACTACCTCAATTGCCTTTCAATTTCATACCCCTTCCCACCAAAAACCTCTCAATTTCGAGTCAATTAGATGAAACCACCATTGTTAATTCACATCCACCCTCGATTTAGAGTTTCATGGCCATGCCCACTAGTTCACGAGAAAATGAAAGATCGTCCTCTTACCACAAAAAACCTCTCAATTTCAAGAGAATTAGATCAAACTGACATTGTTGATTCACACGCACCATCGATTCAAGGTTTCATGGCCATGCCTATTATTTCATGAGTAATTGATGGGTAAGGAAAATGAAAGGTCGACCCTTTCCCACCAAAAACCTCTCGATTAGAAAATTGGATCAAACCACCACTATTAATTCACAACCATAGCCTGTTTAGGGTTTCAAGGCCATGCCCATGTCCACTAGTTCATGAGAAAAATGACAGGAAAGGTAAATGAATTTCTGTGTGTTTTTTTGTTGTTGTTGTTTACTTATTTATTAATATAAATACACTACATTGTGTGTGTGTAACTCTTTTTTTAGGTTACAAAGCCTGTGGAAAACCCTCAAGTACTTTCCCTCATTTCGAGGATGATACACAAGGTAAACCTTAGAATATTTAGGGCACAAGGCAGGTCAAAAACAGGGCTTGAAACCATTACAACAATATACTCATTATGAGCTCAACATATCACTTGCAGGAATTGAACCTAGGTGGGGAGGATAACAATCATTCCTCCCAACCACCCAAGCTAAACCAAATTGACATAATATATATATATATATATATATAACTTATATATCACACACACACACACATATATATAGTTATATATAATCAATTTAATTATATTCATTGTAATTGCAATATGTAAATAGATTATATGGGTTTATATACTCATATGATCAATCCATATATTTAGTACAAATAAAAGGTCTAACTACCTACCTAGGACGGAATACAAAATCGATGGAATAAACAGGTACTTGCCCCTTTGCAACTAGATGTAGAACTAGATTTGAAAGTGGTGCAATTGGATTTCAAGGATATATTCATTTTGAGTATTACATTGTTGAGAATTAATATGAATACAAATAGATATATATTGTTCACCTCCTAATATTACAAATAGATACACATTGTTCAACAATATGAATGTATTATTGGGTCGAGTACTAATTCATGGATGTACGAAATACATGGATATGAATATATTGTTGAGAATATAAGTAATTACTTATAAGCCAACATGAGAATATATAGTTAACATATAAACATTTGAGAAATAATATATGTTTTCGATATCGGCATCACACGAATATTAAACCCGTTGGCATATGGTTATGATCGAGTTGCAATTCAATATTATGTAAATACTATTTATACTCATGTACATGTTATAGGGTGTGGTGTCATGAAGCATAGTTGGCACATTCATGGATACTACAAAAATGAATTCAACATGAAAAATGTTGAAATATTGTAACTGCAAAGAGTATTCTAATTATTATTGATGTATTATTCATTAGATCAATCCCCTTTTGTGGATTGATCATGTCAGGTATTGTAAATGACCAAGTCCCCTTTTGTGGATTGGTTAAACCCTAATTGTAATAGACAAAATAAGAAGTTGGCCCCAGAATATATTAAAGTGGTTATAACCACCCAGAGTGAGAAGTTGGCCCAGCCAAAATATATTAAAGTGGGTATAATCACCCAGAATAAGAAGTCGGCCCTGCCAGTGAAAAGACACCTCCGTCCACATGTGCCATATTGTATAAATAAAGAGGCTAGCACCTCATTTGGACACACACTCACTTGTTCATCAGAGCGCAAGTTCAGAGCTACAGTTGGAGAAGAAGGAAGAGAGAGAGAGGTGCATACTTGGGAGAGGACTTTCTGTATTTGTTTGAGTTATCTCTTGGCATAGTATTGGCTATCTATATTAAGGAATTTTTTGTTGGGTTTTCTCCCCCATGAGGGTTTCCCAGGATTAATGATGTGTCTCTTGTGATTGTGTATTTCCCAGTGATCATATCTATGCTATTGTTATCTAGTGAAATGAAAAGAAGCCTAATAATAGCTTAAACATTAACGTGGAATCAGAGCTAAGCTGAAGAGAGCATCTTTCACAAGAGAAAGAGAAAACGTCATTGTTGTCGTACATGCAAATTAGGGATTTTTATTGAAGAAGGTTTTCAGCCTCAAAACCATCTAGAAACGTGTGCCCTGGCCCAAAAAACTCTTTGGCACCTTCAGTGCACCTTTTTAGTGAGTAGATCTCCCATAAAGTGAAACCCTGTTTTTCACAAAGTACCAGAAGTACCAGAAAACAAGAAGTACCAGAGTACCAAAAGTACCAAAAAAACAGAAGTACCAGAAAACTAGAAGCACCACTCCAAAAATCTGTTGATCAAGTTTGAGGGGGGGGGGATTTGGATTTTCATAAATCTGACTGTACCATCCTACTCGCCTCATCTCAATGCATCTAGCCCCTCGATCGGAATTTCAAAATTTGAAGTTTGAAAATTTAGGGTTTCCTCATAAAACCCTAAGTTGCAGTTGCATTTAGTTGAATTACCAGTGATAGTACTAGTTGCAGTCACCCTTGAAGTTTTTAAGAGTTGGTGATCATTACAACTGCTACCAGATGGTGCCACTACCTGCAAATGTCGTTAGAGGTGTGTACTCACACATGTTTAAACAGTTAATCTTTAAAGGGTATTTGCAGGAGAAGGAATCTCTTGCCATAGATCCATAAGGATCTCAAGATCCAACACATTCAGAGGAATAATGCAACCCGATATGCATCTATTTGTTATGACATTATTTTGATTAGTGTTGCATGTTGTAGCTATGACCATCATATTAACCTTTAATCAAAATTAAAGTCAAGGTATTAGATGGATTAAAGTTGAGATCATAGAGTTTATCCTCTAACCCGACCTTCTGTCAAGATAGTATATTGTCTTAGTACAGAAGACAGGTTGAAGAAAGCACTTGTCATCTTGAGTGAAGGATACTTGGAAGAAAAGCAGCACACTCATTCTTGAGGATAAGGTTCCAGGTTCCAGGTTTGATTAATTAAGTTGATAAGATTCAAAGTTGCACATGACAAGTTGATGACTACCCCTTTACAAGTAAACACTACAATTGAGATAGCAGTCCTTGAAAATTATTATACTTGGTAGCATGTGAGCATATTGAGATAAATTCTTAATGTAATCATTTGCCTGATACAACTAACATCTCCTCTAGGAGAAACCTCTTGTGTTAGTTCCAAGTTGCCATGGAGGAATGTTTGATCACAACACTATAAGAGTGTTGACCTCATTTAGTATTGTATTTCTTACTTTTGATCTTTGCTTCAGACAGGTCACAAGTGAAAGCTCTAAAGGAGCCATTGTGATGATTATTCATGGTATTGTTTTATCTACTATTATCAAAAGGATATTATTATTGCTTGATGTTTTGTTGACCTTGTTTGAAGTCACAGGTGATAACCCTAAGGAAGCTATAGTGACGGTTGCAGAAGGAAACATATTAGATGAGACATGAAGCAGACTATGTATATGACCATATACACTCATGTACCAAAGAAGATGAAGGAGAAGCTATCTTTTGAGATTCAGAGTATCTCATATGAAGATTGATTGAAATGAGAAGAAGGCTCCAAAGATGACTGAACATTAGAACAAGAACTCACAGTAGAATTGTTAAAAGGTTAATGAAGCCACCTTGACTAGAAGCAGAACTCATTTGAAATCTGACTCAACTTTTCATACTTAGACTTGGTATTCAACACCAAGTATACCCTGTAAGAGATGATGAATTCCTTATAGACTCAGAAGAAATCGAGAGTAAGCCTGATCTCATAAAGGATCAAATGAAGAGACAACTTCCAGGATTGGGAGACAGATGTCATGAGAAGACTAGATCGTAACTTCATAAACTTCTAGGAGATATGAAATCTCCTGGGAAGATTCCCTTGTTTTAGTAACAAGGAAGGAAGCCAGTCAGAAAGACTAGGATATGGATTCTTCTGTGAGACTAGAAGAGAAGTCAATATTGACTTCCAATATTGATCTATAAAGATCAAACATGTTGCAGATGTACAAAGATTGATGTGTTTCTAAGAGGATTCTCCCAACAAGAGGGAGAAGACTATGACGAGACACTTACTCCAGTTATTGAAGAAATAATTCCAGTATTTATGAAGACAACCAGAACAACCATGATTCATATATAGTATGAGATGTAGGGGGAGCAATCCTCGTATTTAAAATTGAGTGGAAGTTGGTGCAATACATTAGTTGGGTCATGGAGACATGACTACAATGAAAGATAGAGTTACTTCCATGAAAGAAGAAGAGCTATCTTCAGTATCAGTTATTGAGCCACTCTCAATTTCAGATGAAGTTGTTGCCATGATGGAGTAGAGGAGTTACTCCCAGACTTCAGCAGTCACAGTGAGAATGGAGCAATCATTCTCAGCTTTAGAGCAGGTGCAGGTGTAGAGTCCCAGTTCCAGAAGGAACAGGTGCAGAAAGAGGAGAGGACATACTCTTAAGCAGTGAGGCAGATAGTGCTTTGCAGAGAGAATATAGAGATAGCACATGATTGTGCATATTGAGTTACAGCTAAGCAAGTGTACCAGATTAGTACAATGTAATGAGAAAATTTGATTTGAGGATTGAATATAGAAAGACTCGTGTCTGTCAGTTGAAGGAAGATCTGTACGTGTTGAAGCAAGCTCCTAGAGCTTGATATGGTAAAATTGATAGTTTCCTGAAGAGCTTGGGCTTTACCAAGAGTAAAGTTGATTCTAACCTTTATCTCAAGGTTATGAATGATGAGCCGGTGATATTGTTGTTGTGTGTGGATGACTTATTCTTAACTGGAGAAGAAAATCTCATCACCGAATGTAAAAAGAAGATCGCTGCAGAATTTGAGATGAAAGACCTTGGCCTAATGCATTATTTCTTAGGTCTTGAGGTATGGCAGAGCCCAGAGAGAATATTCCTTAACCAAGGGAAGTATGTAGTTGAAATCCTGAAGAGATTTGATATGTTGGAGTGCAAGTCCATGAATACACCCATGGAAACGAAGTTGAAGCTTCTAGTTGACACTTCGTCAGAATTGATTGATGCCACGTTGTATAGACAGATCATTAGATCGTTGATGTATCTGACAAACACCAGACCAGATATATGTTTTTTCGTGAACACTTTGAGTCAATTTTGGTAGAACCTAGACATGTTCACCTAGTTTTTGCAAAACATGCGATGAGGTACCTTAAGGGTACATTAGATTGTGGTCTTAGTTATGATGGAGATCATGACTTCAAACTGAGTGGGTACACTGATTCAAATTGGGTTGGAAGTGTCTCTGACAGGAAGATCACTTCAAGATGATGTTTCAGTTTGGGATCAGCCATGATCTCATGGCAGAGTAGGAAGAAATCAAGCATTGCTCTCAGTACAGCGGAAGCAGAATACATTGTTGCGTGTTCTACCAGTTGTGAAGCCATATGGCTTTGTAAGTTGTTGACTGCTCTATTCGACCTAGAGATGGAAGCAACCATGATCCTATGTGATAACCAGAGTTGTATAAATATGACAGAGAACCATGTGTTCCATGACAAGTGAAAA
This sequence comes from Picea sitchensis, assembly GCA_010110895.2. Classification (NCBI taxonomy): domain Eukaryota; kingdom Viridiplantae; phylum Streptophyta; class Pinopsida; order Pinales; family Pinaceae; genus Picea; species Picea sitchensis. Next base: position 30,501 of record SNQJ01S0030181.1, read on the forward strand.
CACATAGAGATCTGATATCATTACATCTGTTACATGGTGCAGAGAGGAGCTATAAAGCTCCAATATGTTAGCACGGATAAACAGGTTGTTGATGTGTTGACCAAACCTCTATCTCCTGTAAAATTTGAGCACTTTCGAGATAATCTTGGTATAGTCCGAAAGGACCTCCCTCGAAAGGGGGAGTAGTGTTGTTGCCAGCCTAGTGTTGTGATGTCAGCCTCATGTTGATGATATTCCAGCCTCGTGTTGTGTTGAGTTGCCAACTTAGTGCTGTGATTCCATCCTTGTGTTGTGTTGAGTTTCCAACCTAGTGTTGTGATGTCAGCCTCATGCTGATGATATTCCATCCCCATGTTGTGTTGAGTTGCCAGCCTAGTGTTATGATGCCAGCCTCGTGTTGATGATATTCCAGCCTCGTGTTGTGTTGAGTTTCCAAGCTATTACTGTGATTCCAGCCTCGTGTTGATGATATTCCAACCTCGTGTTGTGTTGAGTTGCCAGCCTAGTGTTGTGATGCCAGCCTCGTGCTGAAGATATTCCAGCCTCGTGTTGTGTTGAGATTCCAACTTAATTGTTGTGTTGAGATTCCAGCTTAATTGTTGTGTTGTGATTCCAGCTTAATTGTTGTGTTGTGATTTCATCTTAATTGTTGTGTGGTGTTTCCAGCTTAATTGTTGTGTTGTGATTCCATCTTAATTGCTATGTGGTGTTGCCAACTTAATTGTTGTGTTGTGATTCCATCTTAATTGTTGTGTGGTGTTGCCAGCTTAATTGTTGTGTTGGGATACCATCTTAATTGATGTGTCAGCTTAATTGTTATGACGATGTGCCAACCTCGTGTTGTGATGATGATGTATTAGTTTCATACTAATCCATGTTGATGCAGATGATGATATCATTCCAACTCTCCATTGTGAATGACAATGTGGATGATGAGAAAAAAAAAAACTTTCGATGATTTATAGATATGCTAGTCAGTGTTCCAAGATGTTGTTGATGATGTTGTCCTCTCTCTCGCTTGATGTTGTTGTAGAATACCCTTCTTGTTAAGGGGGAGTGTTGAAATATTGTAACTGCAAAGAGTATTCTAATTATTATTGATGTATTATTCATTAGATCAATCCCCTTTTGCGGATTGATCATGTCGGGGATTGTAAATGACCAAATCCCCTTTTGTGGATTGGTAAAACCCTAATTGTAATAGGAAAAATAAGAAGTCGGCCCTAGAATATATTAAAGTGGTTATAACCACCCAGAATGAGAAGTCGGCCTAGCCAAAATATATTGAAGTGGGTATAACCACCCAGAATAAGAAGTCAGCCCTACCAGTGAAAAGACACCTTCGTCCACACATGCTAGATTGTATAAATAAAGAGGCTAGCGCCTCATTTGGACACACACCCACTTGTTCATCAGAGCGCAAGTTCAGAGCTGCAGTTAGAGAAGAAGGAAGAGAGAGAGAAGCACATACTTGGGAGAGGACTTTTTGTATTTGTTTGAGTTATCTCTTGGCATTGTATTGGCTATCTATATTAAGGAAGTTTTTGCTGGGTTTTCTCCCCCATGAGGGTTTCCCGGGATAAATGATGTGTCTCTTGTGATTGTGTATTTCTCAGTGATCATATCTATGCTATTGTTATCTAGTGAAATGAAAAGAAACCTAATAATAGCTTAAACATTAACAAAAAAATCCTAACCATAAACATAATAAATCACACTAAAATGACTACACTATTAAAACTCAGTTACATATAAGTAAGAAATGCTACTAATTTATATTCACATAGTCATTATCTAGTCGTATATGTTAATTTCTAACTATATCAGTGATTTGTGTTTGTCATTTATAGCTACGTGATTTGAAGTTGCTCAAATTTGCTAGTATTTAGGTATAAAAATTGTCGTGGCTAACCTTTTTTAGTCAAGCAATCACACATTTTTCATTTTGAAATACTTTGTGTATATGTGTGTAAACACACACACACACTCATGCACACAAATATATCTACACACACACTCATGCACACAAATATATCTACACACACACACATATGAGCCATCAGGTCACCTTTAGGTAGTGTCAAACTTGTGGTTGCACCCAAAGAGAATATATTAAATGACCTCATTACTTGTATACTCATAAAAGGATCAAAGTCATCCCCATGTCCTTCAAATTTTAAAGTTGGTAGGTTAACTCAAGTGGTTGAGTGTTGTAGGCTTAATGAATGAGATCTTAGGGTCAATTCCATGGGATGGTTGCCCCTATCACTAGATGATCCATGTTAGGTCAGGCATCATAATCAACATCGTTGTTAATCCTTCCACCATTCGAAAATTCCAGGGAAGGGGGGGATTTCATAAGGTTTTCCTTGGAAAAAAAAATGTGTGTGTGTGTGTGTGTGTGTGTGTGTGTGTGTGAAATGTGGTTCAACGTTAACTTTCAAGCATTTTGTGTCGATCAATATATATCAACGACTTGAAAAGGGAGAAAGCGTCTTGATTTTCTAAAATGTTCCAAGTTCAATTGCAAACACCCGCATACCTCTATTTCTTCCATGGATTTCATTGTCTCTATTTAAGGAGTCAAGAGATCTTTCTAGAATATCAACATTAACAAAGAGATGAGATGAGGATTTTGTTCTTCTATGTTCTTTGTAATGTATATTGTGTAGCATACATATTACACACTTTAGTACTCACATACACCTACCTACTTCTATGTTGTATCCATGTGTGACCCATTAGTAATGACATCAATTTCTTTCTAACATCCTTCTATGTTGGACCACCTTCCTTGAGTTCCCTTACATTAGTTTAGGTATGCGGCCTCTTAGGGATGTCTAGTGCTTACGTAGGGTATCTTGTTTCTTTCCTCTTCCCTCTATTGGCCTTTAATCACATGTTTAACTATGTTACACCCCTTAGGGCACTTTCCCATTATTGGGGTTTTTTCTAGGGCTCCAAACCCTCATTTGGCCCATAGTTAGTTAAGATGTCTCATTTCAAGTCCTCAATGACCCAAATCCATTTTGGGTTACTTAATTGGGAGTTTATTTGGTCAAACCCTCCTTAACCCTTCTTTGTATTTTGGCACCAAGTGAACTATGAGTTTTCAATCCATACCACAAGTGCATTTCATGGATTGTAGAACAATGGACATGCTTTAGGAAAAGCACCTATAGCATAGGTTGTCAAACTCACAATTTTGTTGTCATAGCTTGTGGTTTGCAGTCATAATTCATCTATGGATTTTTCATACAATTTTTTCATTCCAACAATAACCTAATGTTCATATACACCTTGAGGTTGTTCCTTTGTCGATTTGTATCACTCCTTTCATCTTGGTAAAATATCTTTGACCCCTCTTCCATGTTATTGGGTTGCATACACATGTCATTTCCATATCCTCAACATGGATCTCTTGTTGTTAGTTTGGCTTCAACCTTGAAGGCATGGTGTTTGGTCCTATGGCACATCCATTGGCTTAGTCCCCTCCAACACCATGGATGATTCAACCCTACTAGCTCAAAGTAGGTTCCAGTGAAGCTAGTGCGAGGGAGGTATCAAACCTTCTAAGGCCACTTTGGTCACCGTTAATTACTTCATTGCTACATTATTTTGTATGGTAGATATAGTGTTTTATTTTACGTATTAGATACCATGTACTAGTCTGTTTTGCAAGAAGATAGATTTGCATGTGTAGCTTTGTTGGGGAGGTGGAACACCCTCTTGAAAACATGTCATAACTCTCATGTTCATCCTAAGTAGATTTAGCACCTACAACTACATTCTTCTAAGTGACTTATTTCCATTTCTCCCCTCTTTCATTTCCAACACTTAGTTGATTAGCTCACCAAATGAGATTGTGAATTAACCCTAGGTTATCTTTATTTCCTTTGTTAATGTGTTGTTATCATCGATTTGTTGTGAACACTAATCAAAATACCTTGATCAATATACAATACTCAATAACTATTTAAGAGTAAAACCCTAATAACCTGATGGCTCTCCCTCCTATATCTTCCCTCATTCTCCTAGGGTTTCTCAATTTTGGCCTAAAATCGAGTGGTGACTCCACTCTCTCCTTCCTTGTGTTAGTGTGGTGCTTCACTCTAACGTTCACACTATAGATTGTACTCATGTTTCTTTACTCGTCCCTTGATAATTTCCAATTCTCTAATAGTTTATTTCTATCATATTTCCTCATACAACAAGATCTTGAATGTGTGGATTATAAAAATTCCAAAAGATCTAATAATGGAGAAGACAAATAAGAGGAAAATAACTTGTTTGCCAATTTGTTATTGAGATTGTACCTATATATAGTGGGTCACCTAACATCATATTATGTCTATTTTTATCATTGATAATGTCGAAATAAAGACATCGTTGGTCTTAATAGACAGTGAACATTGTCATTTTCAATAAAGTTTCCATCGGAATAAGAATAGCAACTTAATGATGATGATTAATGTCCACTAAGACTAGAATTGGTCTATTAAACCTTAAGAAAGAAAAGAAATTACTTGATTTCTTTTGAATTGTATTTATGTGCTCGAAAAACATTAAGAGAAATATTCCAAAAACAAAACAAAAAAATTAACGTACATTTCCACCTAAAAAAAAATGCAAAAAAATTATATCAATATAGAAGAAACATGTAATATCAATCAATATCATAATAAATATTGATTGGCATATTTGTTCATATAAAGTAATATCACAAACGTCCATGACATTTCCATAACTCAATGCCTTGTTCTTATGATGAGGCAATCAAAATGCATAATTGGGAAAGATCAAGATAATGATACAACATATATTTATTCAACAACAGTGTTTGATACAATCATATGYCGTGTTCTTAYGATGAGGCAATCAAAATGCATAATTGGGAAAGATCAAGATAATGATACAACATATATTTATTCAACAACAGTGTTTGATACAATCATTCTTGTATAAGATATGTCAATAAATATAATATACATCATTGGGCAATATCAATCTGACTCAAACTATATATGGTAATCATCATTTAAAGTCTTGGCTCATTCCCATACCTAATAGTGAACTTAGTTTTCTTGGAAAAAAAAATCAATGTTCAATCTAGGAACATTTTCACTACATTTTAATTATTTTTTCAMATAATCAAACTTATGGAGGGTTTGACCATGGTAAAATTATGAACTTTTTCATAAAATTAAGTTATATATTACAACACAAAATATAGGTGGTACATACAAAGGTATAGTTTTTTAATATGTTTTTTATAACAAATTCATTATAAAAATTATCAAAATTTTATGAAAAATTATGGGTTTGTTCTCTATCTTGTCTTGTACTTATGGGTAATGTTTTAGACAACAAAAAAATACGAGTTAAATAATAGAATTATTTAAGCATACTCGTAAGAGGCTATAGTTGTTCAAGAGTGGACACAATAAACATTTTTAGTGTAAGACTCTTATGAAAAAATAAAATTAGACAATTAGGCTACAATTTTAGGTTCATCTTTCCATGTTGAATGTTTCAACCTAAGACACCATGATCAAATTTTGGAGGAATCTCTAGTATATCAACAAATAAATGCTAAAAAAACACCCCAAATCTCAAATTTTACTTTTTAAATAAGCAAAGGTATTAGTTCTAATTTAGCTTATGAACACCTCATATCAAACCTACAAGGCCTAAGGGAAGGGGCAAAAGATATTAAAAAGTAATTAAAACAACTCCACAATCAACAACATCGTGTGCTACAATTGTGTTACCAGCATGTACATACTGCCCCAGCATATGTATTGGATCACATGATTAGTCATCCACAATATCTCTTCAAATAAACACAAACCCACCATGGGTTTCCATCATCGATCATCAATACAAATATGAATGGACAATTAAGATAAGCAACCTTAAAATTGATTTCAATTACAATGCCCCTTGCGTAGAGAGGCAACTAACACTAAAACATCATACCCACAATATGGAAAGTTGGGGCCTGAAAAACCATAATAAATAATATTTAGAAGATTCTCCTCATGGCAAGGGTGGATATATCAAGCCTCAAATAGTGTGACTTTTACCCCTTCCCTATAAAGAAAAAAGAGGGTATATTTCATTTTCCATTACATATGAAAAGCATGAGAGGGTTGAAACCTCTATCCCACATGCAATGGTCATTGTTACCTCTCCAGGAGGTACCCTACAATTTTTCATCTAGCTATACCATTGGAAGCCCAAGGATGTAAGTTAAAGCCTTGTAAGTCGTGTGGAAGATTATGTATTATGGACTCTTAGACTTCGTGATAGGCCATGCCTGGTCCCTCTGGTCTCCACTCTAAATTGCTCTCATCCTGGATAGGATTGGAGGCATTGGGATGGATCTATTGAAACACATGGTTTACGAGAGCCAGGTTCTTTGTAGGGGTGATCGCACTTTGTAGGGCTAGTCCACCCATGGTCTTGCGCACCTATGTCATTTCTCACATGGTCATTGTTTTATAGAGTCTGTATGCATTCCTTGGTCATGGTGCATTTATCAGTTTCAGTTCTCAACATGACAGTCTCACAAAACTTCATCATCTCACATTTCTTGAGGCAGATCACAATCCCGATGCACAGAGTCCCGGTGCCAAAATTACAACAGAGACTCAGATTAACCATCATAATATGCACTTTACATGCCATGTTGAAGTTTTGAAAAAGATCAAGTTATACATTAAAAAAA
>SNQJ01S0030181.1:37280-79024 GCA_010110895.2 Picea sitchensis
CAATTGTCGAAAAATCACACAAAGACATTTATAAATAAACGTAACAAAAAGAAAGTCATCCATTAACATGCAAGAATGTATCTAACATCAAAGGTTAATAAGATCACATCCCAGATAAAACTCATCTCCCGGAATTTATCAAAGCATTTACATGGTTTTGTCAAAACTAAATTAAGGGGACCACCCCTTTACACTTACACGCATCATAGTAAGAAGGCAAAGGCAAATTTGAAAAGGCATGATGAAGTTTATAAGAAAGGCACTCTCTTTATTTAATTATATTTTAATTTGCCAAATAACATAAAGGAGCAACGACTTTACGAGAAAATGAGCCCACCCCTTATCCTAAGCTCGTGGTAAAAAATGGATTAAAAGGTGGCATGTTACTTGAATATAAAGGGAGCCATTTCTTTTGAAAAGGCCCCCAAGAAATAAAGTCATGGGGCACACTTGTTAAGAAGTAAAGTGGGACTTTAATTAAATCGTGGGGCTATAAAAGTGAATCCGCCCCCTTCCTTTTGTCAAAATATTGTGATTCACAAGTCATATGTAAGCTGTAAAGTTGAAGTGAGCTGCCATCCAAGAGGGACACGTGTCAAATATATATTGGATCGTTGGAATTAAAGGAACCACCATATTTAACCAGCCGCCAACCTCAAGTCAAGTCGCCAGCTAAGCTGTTAATCACTCTCTAAAGCCAGCCGTTTGATGGAAAGTGGATCGTTGGTCAAAAGATTGCAAACGTTGGATAAGGATAGAGTCCAATGAGCCATTGGTATCTTGATTTAATCAAATCGATCCACTTCCTAAGCAAGTCAAACCCCAAGGGGTAACCCTTGTCTCCCACTTCCTAAGCAAATCGAGCCCCAAGGGGTAACCCTTGTCTCTTTGGTCATATCGAACTCTCTCTTTGGAGAGGAGATTGGATAAAAATTGTTTTCATGTGATAAAATAATATTTTGGTGAGATTGGTTTAGTTTCGAACATGTGAATGACAAATCAAAAAATAATATTTTAATGAGAGAATTAGCCGTTACAAAGAAATGTATAACAAAAAAATAATATTTTAATGAGAGAATTAGCCGTTACAAAGAAATGTATATAAGGTTAGTCCTTCTCATTTGTGTTGTTGATGAATTGTGAGATCATAATGCCATTATTTTAAACTTTCACACTCTCTTGAGTACTATGGTTGATTTTTCTATGTTATCTCTTCTTGGCTTATGAGTAATAGTGTTTAATAAAAGAAATGATTGTTTATGCTTGGGTTGATTTGTAAGATCAAGAGGTTGGTCCATTGAAGGGTTGCATAATCACATGGAGGGAAGGATCTAAGCTAGACGCTTCATCTCTTCCCTTGGTGGTGTCGAGGGGCTAGGATTCAGGGATTGGACATGTCCTTTAGGGGATATCTTCAACAAGGAGAATAGTTTGTCTATGCACCCATGCCAATCTAGTAGTTGGAGACCATCTATTGGGAGCTTTCCTAGCAATGATCCAAGATCAATCTATTCTTTCTAACCTAAGGCGGGGGTGATAGTCCATTAACTCTTGACCTGTCATTTAGTTCAAAGTTTAAAGTGGACTTAGAGGTGGTTGTGATCACAACTGACACTTGGAGATGAAAAGGTAAGGCTGAAGGTAAGTCCATTTTCTTTCAACCAACTTTATTTCAAAAAATATACTTTATTTCGATTTTTTGTTTTAACAAAAACATAACAATACAAAAAGAAACAAACACTAGGTTGTTGTAATTTTCCATTTCAAGAGCTAGAAATCCCTTGGAATTTTTTCTTGGAGTTGTGGATATTTTAGAGGAGGGGAAAGTGAAGATTTGATGCAGGTTTGCAGTCATTTACAGCCAACCTACATCTTGTTTCCATCTACTTAGCCAATGTTTTCTACCAAGATAAATCTCCTAGTCTTTGGTAAGTGATATTAGCATTCTATCTCATGTTTTAAATGTTTATCTTACGTTGATCTGAATGCTATTTTTTGTAGTTATATTCCATTTGTTGTGTTAAATTAATCATATTACAACAACCTTAAAACAATTAACTCCTACCCCTTCACCATAGCCCACTAGTTAAGGCATTGATCTACTAATTGGGTGGGTAAGGTGATTGTGTTGTGTGATAGGGAAGCTTCCCAAAGCCTTTTGTGAGTGGGAGTTAGACTTAAACCAGGAAAGATAAGTGTTGTGGTGACATTGGACACTCATCCTTGTGGCGTCGCCATAGTGTCTTGACAGACCTTGACGAGACTACTAAATTGGTCGATTACAGTGACAATACAAAAAACAAGTTTATTTATTAACACATTCAATCAACTAAACATTGATTAAACCAAAATGTTATTTTTCTAGATCAGCTCTCTTTATAAAATACCATTAGATGTTTTAAAGGATTGCACAATTGCTTCTTAAGATGGTTATAACTAATTTGGAGATGTCTTGACACCGAAGCATTATGGAAATGAGTTATCGAGTTCACTAAAGGAGCATATACAACCTAACTGGGCCTGATGGTTAAGAACATGTGTTTCCTCCTTGAAGGTTACAAGTTCAAATCTAGAGAGGGGTAGGGTATGTATATCTTCGTAAACTTTAGCAGTCAAATCGTTGCATGGAGGGGGTCCCTTGTCCCACAAACAAGGGGGTGTCATACACCAATTTGGTGTCTAGCTTGGTCATGACCTTAAAAGTAGATTATTATTATTTATTATATAAAAGAATTATCTAAGTTGTTTCACTTCTAAGTGACATAAAAACTAGTGTCCTACTCATTATACCAATATAAAATATTATAGGTGGAAGTTTTAATTTCTTCATTGGAAAAATAGATAAAAAGTGGTGATTGAAAACAACTTCGCAACTCAATAAGGCATATTATAACTACTATGATATTGTTGTCAACTTCTTGTCACTTAAATCCCTAGTAAAAAGGTGTCTATGGAGTTTGAGCATTTAAGAACCCAAATTAGTTATTGGTGGTAATACATTGTGTTTGAAGGTATCACTTGATTAGAGCTAAGGAGTGTTAATATCTGTCGAGGAATGCAAAAATCCTTAAATCTCTTTCATTATATCCTAATTAGGAGAAGGGGAAGCAAAATGAGAAAAAGCCAACCAAATCTGATAATTGGGAAACTCTTCGTATAACGAGTCCAAAAAATAATGAAGATGGCCACCATCTATCACTCACATTTTTTGGTTGATATTTTGTAGTCCATGTGTATACTAATGAAGACACTTGAAATGTGTCAATATTGACAGAAAAAAGAAGAATAAAATGAATATCCAATTACACATTTGCAAAAATACAGTAAAAGGAAATGATTATGCTCTTACAAATAAATGTTATTTGGTAAATATATTACCTTCCGTTAATTTTCCTAATAATTGAATGTGCACAATGCCATTCTAATATTGTAAGCTCTTTTTTTAATGTTTTTAAACGATCTCATATTCTTATCATTTCTTCCTTATGACCTTATTATTATAAGGTACAAAAATTGCATTTAGATGTGAAATTGCATTTTATACATGCACATATAACACCCAAAGATTATTTATTTTAAGGTATTTATAAATAAATCATCATTAAGTAATATATGTAATCTCTCTGTAGTGCTTTAAAATTTGCATTTATACACAAATACAATGTCCCAATGCACTGATGAAGTAAAGTTGAGGCTTTTCGATGGTGATGTAAAAACACAATATGCTTGTAAATGGTATCAATATGGACCTAACCATCTATGTTCATTATTTAGGATAATTTTATTCAGTTTGTCCTTCAACCTTCTCTTGGAAGTATATTGCAAAGTGCAACTTGAATGCAAACTCTTCCAACTCTCCACTTGCAACAAAATCACTATTAACACACAGCACATGGTTCATCCCAAATCCTCATCAACAAGAGAGTATTAAAGAAAACTTCTAAGAGATTGAATGAAGAAAACTTTTAGTGTTTCTAAAACTCCGAATGAATCTAAAGGCAAAATGTGAAATTTTAACTTTCAACTTATTAATATCCTTTTAGACCTCTAATCTCTAATTTCGAGGTCTCCTTTATTTTCTTATTGATAATTTTGATATAATTGAATATATTAGTCCTTTCATCATTATTAGGGTTGTTTTTTAGCCTTGAATTTGGACATTCTATGAAAGATTCGCATATTACACCTACACATTTAGGGTGTAAAATATGATTTCATATCTAAATTTACACTCGGCAGAACAATATTGCACTGAATTTGCATACATTTAGATGTAAAGTACATTCCTTTACACACTTGCATTCAAAGAAAAGAAAGATTTCACTTTCCTTTGTTTGAATTATATCTGATTCAAAGAGAATTTAGATTTCGTTTTAGAATCCTGTTAAAATTTTCAAATTTCAAATGTAGATGACATAATACCAAAGAAAACCTTAATAACCAAACTTAAGAGCAATAAATCTAAGTTTTCACCATTCAGCTCTCATTGACCTGTTTGTACAATAATTCTTAGTAAAAGCCAACTTATTCACATTTATAAGTTCTGCCTCTATATATGAAGTTTATAATGTTGGAGTGTAGGTTTGTGTCACTGTATGACATGCATCTCATAAACTAAGGGCCACTCTTTTCTCTGTATTAGCTTCTTAGGCTGCAAACCTAGAACTAATGAGTACCTTCACCTCTTCTACTCCAATAATTATGATCCGTGTCTTCTATCATAATAGTGTCGATCCAGCCTTTATGCATTGATGTTACCTGTCATGGTTATTACTGTTATGGTTTGCAGTTTATACATGATGTTACCTACCATAGGTATGATTGTTGCAATAAACTAGCACAATGGTAGTTTGCAATAGGTTGTTTTCCATATATTTCCCAACTCTTCTCACAGCATGCTTAGTTAACCCTATTTGCACAGCTTTACTCTATTTGTTACATGACCCTACATGTATTCCAGCTTCTCTTGGAAATGTTCTTACAAAGGAAAGTTTTTCAAGTGTTCCTTCTTTCCGTTTGGCGTTAATATGCCCTTTCTATTCAGTTGTTCAATATTAGTGATTCTACTTTGAATTGAAGCCAATGGAATCGGAGCATATGACATCTGCAATCATACTTCAGAATACCACAGAAGGTCACAGCTAGAAGCATAGGAACCGGACAAAATTCAGCCAATAACCACCCTTGATGTGGAGGTTCAAATTAAGAATCCATAATAAATGGCACAATAATATAACTCTTTTCTTGTAGGGCAAGATGGCTTGATGACCTCAATGATATATACAATTTACATTTTAAAAAATCTGATATGCTTGACAATATCATGCTCGTGTTGGACTCTCTTCATATATTAACATTTAAACTGAGAGTGCTCAAAATCATCAAGGGATTGGATGCAATACTTTTTATGTGAACATTGAAGTTTTAGCATTATGTTTTTGTATATATATATCTGTGATTTTTTTGTTCAAATCACATCCCTAATCCACAGAATCATTCAATTCAAATACTATAGAATCAGAAAGACAAAAACATAATCATGTTATCAATGCATATGGCACAAGACTATGAGGACTTGCTTGAAGACTATCACATCAAATTTACACCTTGTTTTTAATCAAGGTGCCCTAATCTTGAGATACATCTAACCCTCAAAACATGTTAATGATTTTATATAGATTGCAAGGTAATCAGACAGATCACTTCCTCAAGGATCCCTGTCATGCACATGAACTTGTTAAACCGGATTCACTCTTAAGCTTGGACATATCTTAGGCAAAAAAAATTCAGATGAACCCCAAAACATAAATACATTTCGCAAGTTCATCCCTTCTCCAGCCAATGTTGACCTCTGGAATCAAAATTGAAGGATACTGTACACTCAAATCATCAAGAAACTTATGACCTAGATACAAGGCAGACAATTGATTATCGCTGTGGACTTTGTCAAGCTTGGTAAATAATATTTCTTTTGTCTACCAACCTCTCCTCCTTTGAACTCCATCCCAAAACCCTATTCTGGAGGGTGCATTGAACTTGACTGTGGTGTATCGCTCTTTGAGTCTGCTTTAATGTTCAAATCTGAAAAATGCTCCATCCTGAGAATCTCAACCTATATTTTACATAAACACCAAACGTGAGAGACATGTAAATATGTGATCACTCAAAAGGAGAATGCAGATGTCAACGTCACAAACCTGACGAATCTGAGGTTGTGCTTTCTGTCTAGCCCGTTTTTCTTGTAGTGCCCGTTGGCGGCTCTCATAAAGATAAAAGCCATCAACAATGGAAGACCTTGCAGGATAATTCTTGAAAATATCCAGCATTTCAAGGCCTTCCTGAAGATTGATCTGCCAGAAAAAGTATGCATGTTAGTGGAAACCAAATAATATTTCTAAGATGTATGAATATAGATTTATAACACTGTTATTTATGAAGTTTCATACTCAAGCCAAAACGTTGCTAGATTGAGAATATGACAAAGAAAAAAGCATTTAATCATTCAGCCAGTTGCAAAATGTTTCTTAGGGCCCAGATTTGCCATATTGTTAATTCTAAGTCAAGCATAATGTTCACAGTAAGCTAAATGTGTAAGATGAATTACATCCTGAGCATCCCTGCTATTTGTAACAGGCTTGCTGTCATTGTTTTCAAGTATAATGTGGCGTAGCTGAGAGTTGGGAATATCTTTTATGATATGCCATCTGACTGAGAAACTCCCAGTCCATTTATCCTGTTGCCAGAAATCCATACTCTTGCTGAAGTCCACGGGTCCCACCATTTCTGCAACACCACAAAATCGTCCACTTCCATTCACCTGAAACATTTGAAAGAAAAGGCTTACAATAATTGTTAAAAATGGCAAAAGTGCATACTACATAAGAGAGAAATAATAATAGGATTCATTGACAGAAAGATCCTAGCACAAAAGGAGAAATACTAAACAGTGAACTCAAAGGAAACTTACTGAGAAGAAAAGGAATATTGGACAACCTCCCGGATTGTCACCAGCTCTCAACTGCGCATCCTCAAATGCTAGATTCAACTTCTGGTTTCCATTGGGTGTGCTTGCCCACACACTGTACTTTATGCTTTTGTGGATATCATCTTCACTATAGGATTTGATAACAAAGAACTTTGCATCATCATACTTGGTAATAAAATCCAAACGATTGTAACTGTCACCATCACCAATGACTCTAAGAACATCATTAACTCTGTCAGATAACGCACTTTGTCCCTCATCCTGCCCACTGGATATCACTCGCTGACTTGCCAGCCTTATTGTTGGATGTTGCATTGCATCATTTGAGCCACCATGGATCGTTTGCCCATTGTCAAAGTAGTCATTATTTCCAACCCACTGATTATTGTCTACCATCAAACCTGAGTTGTTGCCTCCTATTTCTACTTGATAGGAAGTTAGACCATCATTTGTTCTTAATTGTGTAGCAGGCGAAGGAATAACAAAAGGAATACCACTCGGAGGTTGTAAATTGGCTGTGATATGGGGTAGATAAACTGCTTGCTGAAGCAAAACAACACCAAGACAAAATTCAAATAACCCAATCAGCAAAATCAACTCCATTATCTAATTTGGACATGTATTAGCATTCAAAAGAGAGTAAAATTAGAGTAATAGAGATATGATGTATTGTAGAATACCTGTGGAGGTGGCAATCCAATAGCTGGGAAATTTTGACCAATTGTTGAATGGATCCCAGATGAAACACCATTGCTTTGAGGGTCCCCTACATTTCTTGGATCCATCCATTGTGCCATAGCTGGTCTCGTACTATCATAATGAATGGCAGCATCCACAGGAACAGAATTGTTTAAAGCAGCAGGCATAAAGCCTCTGACATAAGAACCATTTGGAGGCATTAAATAAGAATTAAATCCAGGTCTGCTACCAAAGAAATTGTTGTTTCCAAACTGAATGCTATTGAAATAGGATCCATGCATTCCCAAATCTTCTAACCCTGGCATAATAGCTTCCGCTGGAGGAACATCTGAAGGAAATGGCCAATATTGGCTTTCTGGATAAGGTACTTGTTGATAAATAGAGCCTGGATGTTGAAACTGATGACCATAAAAAATATTATCTGTGTTGAATGCTGGAATTGATGTCCATCCAGGGCTGTAAAAGGTCTGGGGATGATAACCGCCATCAATTGGTGGATAAAACAAAGGAGAAACCTCATGTTGAAAAACCTGCAAGGAAATTATAAAAGCATAAAACCTTCAGAATATACATGAGGTATTAAAATGTTATTAATATCTTTAAAACTATCTAGCATTAAAATAACATAACTCTGTTAAATTGGAAGTATGAAAGCTTTGATAGATGCCGCTTCTGCAGAAATTATCTGTAATTAACAGCCAAAGCCAAGAACTGATTCTTACTGGTAAATGATATCCAACGTCATTTACAAATGCAGATTGCTGATATCCATCAGTCTCTGGTACATATGGATTGTTTCCTGCAAAATTCAGGTACAAACTATATCAGTAGCAAGGTGGCAGAATGCATCCATACTCATTTTAAATTCTTAAGAAGGTACCTTACCTCCATAGAAATATAATTGTGGAGCAGGAAGACCATTTGGAGCAATATAAGCAGAAGAAGCAACTCCAGTGCCTGCAGTACCAGACAGATGTGAAGTTGACCGCAATCCAGTGCCTGCTGTACTTGCCAGATGTTGTGAAGCTGATGGCAATCCAGTGCCTGCAGTATTCTCCAGATGTTGTGAAGCTGATGGCAATCCAGTGCCTGCAGTATTCGCCAGATGTTGTGAAGTTGATGGCAATTCAGAACCTGCATTACTTGCCAGATTTTGTGAAACTGATGGCAATCCAGCACCTGCATTACTTGCCAGATTTTGTGAAGCTGATGGCAATCCATTGCCTGCAGTACTCGCCAGATGTGAAGTTGATGGCAATCCATTGCCTGCAGTAATCGCCAGATGTGAAGTTGATGGCAATCCAGCGCCTTCAGTACTCACCAGATGTGAAGTTGATGGCAATTGAGAAATCCTTGTTTCTATATCTCCTTCACTAGTCCTTGACTCTTTATCTCCTTCAGTAGGGCTTGGAAGGTTATGCGATGTTCTTCCGTCCTGATTTAAAGATGCATAATTCATATAAATTGCCATAGAAGATAATAAACCATGGATGATTACGATCCCTAGAAATTTATCTTACTTATGAGAAAATAAAACCTGCTAAAGACCAAATGCAAAACATTGATGCTGGATATCCATAAGACACATTAGTTTAAAAATCAAGCAAGCAATAATTCTCTCAGTGAGTTCATATAGGTGTTAGTGTTGATGTGATGTTGCAACCTCTCACACAAATGAGTAGAAGTGAATACCAATTGACTGAGGAAGCACGATACTTCAAATATTTGCAAATTTTAATATTATCTCTCTAGCCTCACCAAAAAAGCAGTTGAAAAATACTGACAGTGTGACTCAGTGTGACCTCAGGAATTTGGATCTAAGTCCATGAAAATTTCAATTCAGCTTCTCAAGAAAAAACTTGATACCAGTAAATAACAAGAAATGCCTGAAACAAAAATGCCCCAAGTATTTAATCTTGGCTTGTATTTAGGTAACATGTACTTTTCCTGTGAAATCTTTCCACTAAAAAATGAGACCAAAATCATTCTTTTGGTATGCCATTTGTTATGAGTACGAACCACCAACCACCTTCAAGTTACAGAATAACAAATCAACCTAAGGCAATCTAAGTTGGACAGACTTGTTACTTCAAAAGCTAAATTGCAAGCCATCATCCATGACCATGGAAGATGATTTGGGTCAATGGTTAAAGACAGTGCATTGTATTCTTTAAAATGTATTATTTAAATCGTATTCAGCATAGAGAAAGGATATGACAACCTTATCTTGAAGACCAATCTTATCACGAGTAGCTGCTTCTGATTCAGTTCAGAATGTTTGTCTTGGTGTTACTAAGAAAACACTTTGACTTCAGGTTGTCTTTGCAATGAAATGCAAATATTTGCTTGCTTGGCATTCAGCATTGAATCCCATTTTAGCTGGCTTGTAAAGTGCAAACATTTAAAATCCCATTTATTTTTACGAAAATCTTCCAGATGAAAATCTAATAGTTGCTCTCAAGATTTTCGACTTGAACATCCATTGCACTTCTACTATTACCATGTAAACCGTGACAGTGGCAGTTAATTTTGTTGATTGTTGTGACTTCCTTCACCAGATTGCGGAGGGAATCTGATGCCAAGTTCTGCCCCTTTACTACTCAAGCCTAAATATAACAGCAATATAATCCTCTGTAGGAGTCTGTACTTCTTGGAAGAGAACATTCAAATATTTCTTTCTACAAATTTGGACATTTAAGGTTTATTATATTCCCCATTGCCTCTTCATACCACCATCCCATGAAACTGCTAGCATTGTCATGTAAGTTGTAAAACCCAATAACAAGTTTATTTTTCAATATAAAAAAGTATCTGCTCAATAAAGTGCAGAAAGGAAGGGATATCAGGTTCTACTGCTTGAGTAACAATGCAAAATGTAACATACGCAGCCCATATGTTAGTGACAGATGATTAACTCCAGTGATTTAAATTTTGAGATCATTCTGATTGATGAGTTAGAAACTCCCTAATGTGGGTTTTTCAACAGCGTCATAACTTAAAACTCCATAAAATCCTAGTATGGAATCTAGAATTATTCTTGAGTCCTGAGTATTGTACAGGTGACAGAAGTCACCTTGACTGAGATTCAAGTCGTACAACAACAATAGTGTTTCCAGGGTTGGTGTCCCCTGCTATAAGGGACATGAAACCGCAACAGGAATGCATCTCTCATCCCTAGTTCAGAACCAGGGACACCTGTGCCACATGATCCCTAACCTGGGTGCGGGGCAGTCTCCCATGGGCATCCCGGGAATGCACCCTGCATCCTCAGGAACTCATCCGTGGACCTCCCCACAGGGGCAACCCCTTGAAAAGAAAAACAATTACTTTTTCTTGCAAACATTTTCTCCCAAACATAATTTCTTATGAAATAAGTAGTGAATTAGGCCTCATCTTAGAAGATACTTTTGCGATCTCTTTTCCTTATATTAGTTTTTGAAGAGAGAGAAAGGGTTTCAGCCATATCTTGCCATTTTATATTTGCTTGCTTTATAGCATTCATTATTCAATGATATCAATAATCATAATTCTTTGACGTTCATTTTACACTTTTAAATTTTCTTGGTTCAATTTTTTATATTTTTACATATTATATAATCATATGTGCGACATGTGATGCAAGCCCACTCCAATGATCCTGGATTTCAGAAATGGTGTCTCCACACCTGTAGCCACACCCACAAACCCTAGCAACCTAGAACCAGAGTTACTAGAATCAGGGATGAAATACTGAACATGGGCAAGGCAGATTTCAAAGTTCCAACATTCAGAGATTCATCGGGATTAGGAGTTTCAAAATATATACAAATACATGGTCTGATTTTAGATCATATTATAACATTTTTGACATGCCAAACATATATGGATAATATAGAATCTACATGTCATTTTTTCAAAATTTAACATTAACCAGATATAAAAGTGGACAACAATTGCTAAATTGTGAAACGTCATAGTCAGACAGTTAGGCCTGCCATAACTCTCCAGATTCCTTAGGTGCCATTCCAGGTTTTGGATCCAGCACAGGATCAAGTCAGACGACAAATCATCAAAATCTAAGCAAGTTACCCGTGTCCAATTTTAACTGGATCAAGATTCAACAGTCCAAGGGGATGGAACCAGTATCCCAGAGTCCCTGCTTAAACTCAGATGCTGTGAATAATCTACCTTGGTCAACGAACAGTCAAATTCATCACAGCATGACCCATTGTTTAATATTATAAATCAGTTTAGCAGTGGAGAAGTCGACTGGATCAGGTTACTCTACCCCTAGGTTAACTACAATTGCGAACAAAAGTATAACAGTGCTAGGAGTGCTAGTCAATCAATCATCATTGTCGAAGCATGTTGGCTAAGTATTTTTGGCCAACATCAGAAAATATTTGGAAGAATGGTTTCTGCTATGGTTTTTTAAATGAACTTCAATTAGAATGACCTTGTGATGCTCCAGAAACAATTCAGCCTACTAGAAAAGTGACAAGTGCTGGCTGGAGAGCAATTCTTATCAGTATAAGTCACAGAAAGCAACTTGGCAGCTACAACTGAATGGGAGCAGATTGTGAATCCGTGGAATATTCAATATTGAACAAACTTCAACCTTGAGCACAATGAGATGAAGTCTAAATTGGGGTAACTATATTCTATTTTTATCTTGTACTTAATATATTTGTGGAGTTGTTTCAAATATGTACTATGATCAGTTTGAGCAGAACCAGGCAATAGATTATGCTTTGAGATATCTGACCAGTTTATATCCATATTAACCCTAGATCTATCAAGCACCAAGAGGGATCAAACTGAGGCACAAACCTCTTGGTGCTTTAAAGATTGGGTTTAGGATTGATCTACTCTGGTTTATTTTATTATTATTCCTAGTCAGCTTTTTAAAAATTTGTTTTTAATATTTCATTTTTATTATTAGTCTTCTTCTTTTTATTTTTCATTTTTATGTTATGGACCTGTGAGAATAATTAATTATTTCGTAGTATATGTAAATAAACTAATATAAGTGAGGTTTCTGGGTTATAACAAACTCACATGTAGTA
This sequence comes from Picea sitchensis, assembly GCA_010110895.2. Lineage (NCBI taxonomy): Eukaryota > Viridiplantae > Streptophyta > Pinopsida > Pinales > Pinaceae > Picea > Picea sitchensis. Next base: position 50,010 of record SNQJ01S0030181.1, read on the forward strand.
TAGATATAGTTTATTCTATTAGACATATTAGGACAGTTTTTAGATTGTAAATTATAGGAACTAAGTTTAAGTAAACTATACTACGTAAATTTGCATATGCTCTAATAAATAAATCAAGCATGCTAAATGCATATTTGTGCTAGATTTGGTATCAGAGCAGGCTCTTGGGAAGAGCAGAAAGGATAGGGAAGAGCACCAGTGCGTTCCCTAGTGCAAGCTTCAAGCAGCACCATTCTTTCCTGTTAAATCCTGTGAGAGCAAGTGTGAGAAGCTGCTAGATTTCTCATCTAGCTTCAAGCAGCACCATTATGAGTTGTTAAATCCTGTGAGATTTCAGCATAGTATTGCTGAGTTGTATGTATTCAGTTTGCACCCAGCAACTCTCCCAATCATCATCAAAACGCTCCTTGAAAAGGATTTCAGCCAAGACAAAGGAAGTGAACAGCAGCAGAAAAATAGCACATTGAAGTGATCTCCGGCTTATACAGACTCCAGCCTGCGTCCAATGGAAGAGTCTATTGACAACAGTGTGCTGGTTAAAGCCAGGTGGTGGCATTTTCATATGTGCTGCATGCTCCTTTGTAAGTTGTCTCCTCCACAATTCTCAATTTGCGTTGATAACATTTGTCACCTGTAAAGACTGCACTCTCTTCCATAGAACAGTGCATGCGGCATTCATTTATGTGAGACACGTCATAACTCTCTCAAGAAGCAGCATGTGATGAAAGGTCAACTCTTTTCTGTGTTTGATAAGTTCAGTTTTTTATGTTATATTAATATATGGATATATAAAAACAATAAACTAAAAAATCACTTCCAAAGAGGCAAAACTTGTTTGATGGCATGAATAATAGTGGCAAATGTATATTATGTTTTGAGGTTCAATAATGCATGTAATCTTTTCATTGAAAAAGGAGCTTAGAGATCTTTTTTCAAAAGATAGAAAAGTTTGAAAGAAGGAAGAGCATAGACTTGCTTGTGTTATAAAGCAAATCAGTGTAAGAATAATGTGGAAAAATAAAAATTTGCAAGTTTGTACATTGTAACACATCATGGCTGCAAGTGCACCAAAGCTTTTTCTGCCTGATTGACAGCTTTGCCATGGCAACAACTACAAAGGTGAAAACTCATCTTGAGTTTGAAGATTTATGGGGAATTGTGAACACAATTACCAACACGCAACCAATGTTGATCAGTGATCAAAATTTGACAAGGCTAATAAGAAAGCCAAGTTGATTATCATGTTTGGGGTGTTGAATGAGGTCCAGCCTCATATCTGTGACTCGACCACTACCATAGATTCCCGAGACAAACTCAGCACTGTGACTCAACCATTACCATACATTGCCTCAAACTGCAGACCAGTGAGAAGATTGAAACTTTTCTCCAACAAATCACTGAACTACGAGCCTCGCTACAAGCGCTAGGCGAAACAATGGAAGATGCTTCACTAGTGCTTATTGTCCTAAGAGCACTTCGATCTACTCATAATATTTTTGTGACAACTTTAAATGTCACCAATCAAAAACCCACTTTTGAGCATTTGGTCAACATGTTGCAGCAAGAAGAGTCTATGCATGGCAAAGATGAAACAGGGGAAGATCATGCATTGGAATTTGGTAGTCCATCAAAAGGGGAAGAAACCCATGAGGCCTTCAAATCATCCTTCTAAATAGGCAACGCAGCAGAAACAGCATGAGCACAACCCTCCTCCCCAAACAATGTATCATCTGTGGGAAAATTGGCCATGAACTCACGGATTGTTGGTATAATGCATTCACCAATGGCTCATCCAACAAGAATAAGCCAACATCGCAGCAATCACCACAAGGATCGAAGAAGAAGCCCCAATTCACTCGCAGTTGGAAGAAGAAGCCTTCTAAATAGCAGCAGCATGGCAATATTGCTGAATACAAAAATCCTTCCAACGAGGATTATATTTATGCTACATAGACTAGTGAGGACATTCCTCTGAATTGTCTGGTACGCCGACTCTAGAGCAAATCAACATATGACGAGAAGACAAGATTGGTTCACCAATCTAGATCATTCACCTAACCAAGGCCAAGTGTCTTTGGGTGATGATTCATCACATCATATCCAACGTACAAGTGATATTTACTTACCACTCGATAACCATGCAAGTAAAATCACTGAAGTTCTTTATGTTCCAACATTTACAAAGAATTTGTTGTCCCTGAGCCAATTGCTCGATCACAACCATATGGTTCAATTTGATCAACAAAATGGAAAAAATATGTGTCTCATTTGAGACAAGTCTAGATGCTCGAAAATTGTTGCAAGAGCCTCAAGGATAGGAAAAATGTTTGAGATTGATGTTATCCACGACGACAATCAAACTCTAGTTGCCAAAGATACAAACTCTACAAATCCTTAACATAGGTGGTATGGACACCTCAATATTCAGTACTTGCTTGCACTCGGCAGAAATAATATGGTGAGAGGCCTTCCCTCGCTGAAGAAAAGAAATGATTTGTGTTTTGGTTGTTTAGCTAGAAAACAACATGGAGCTCCAGTCAAGACTCAAAACAAGTACATATTAGGCAACTAGTCCATTGGCTCTAGTGCACATTGATCTATGCGGACACATGAGACCTAGTGTCAATGGATTCCAACGTTTTCATCTTTTTGTTGATGATTAGTCACAATAGATGTAGGATTGACAACAAAATATCAAGCTTTTCCAATCTTCTAAGAATTCAAAGCCCATGAGGAGTGAATCTAGTACCCACATTCATGGCCTCCACTCAAATCAGGGGGGAATACACCAACAATGAGTTCTTTTTTCATTTTTAAAGGCACATGGCATTTGCCAACAATTGATTTCTCCTTCTACACCACAACAAAATGGTGTTGTTGAAGCCTAAGAGGTAGAATCATACCATTGTGGAAATAGTGTGCAACATGACTTAAGATTCAAACTTGGACCGGTTATATTGCACAGAAGCATTTCACACGCTAGTTTACTAGTTGAATCGTGCACCAACCAAAGCAATTGAAAGTATCACACCACATGAAGCATGGAATGGGTGTAAGCCTTTTATCTCTCATATTCGTGTATTTGGTTGCAAAGCTCATATGCACGTTCCAAAGAAGAGGAAAAAGCTAGACATGAAGTCCTTACAATATATATTTCTAGGGTATAGTGAGAAGTCGAAAGCCTACCAACTCATGGATCCCAAAACCAAGAAAATATACATAAGCAAGATGTTGATTTGATGAGAAGGGTGACTCTAGTCCACCCTCCACATAGTCACCTACCATAGGCATTGATCCTGTAAACGTTTTTGATGATGATGAAGGCATTGATGATGGAAACGATGATGAGCATGATGGCGATGATTAGCAAGGTCATCCAACTCCACAATCCACAAGTATTGCTCAATGTATGCCAAAGTGGTATACCAGTACTATTCGAGATGCAAAATTGGATGGAGTCCCTAACACTTCCACTTCAGGACCGCGTACTCATCGCATGCTCGTGAAGAGGTGAATTTGTCCCTTTTGAGCATAGTTGTAGAATCTTTTGAGCCCTCAACAATTCATGAAGTTCAATATTCAAATCCTTGGAAAGAAGCCATGGATGTTGAATATTCATCCTTGATGAAGAACAATACATGGAAGCTTGTTGATCTTCCAATAGGGAAGAAACCTATTGGTTGCAGTGGGTCTTTAAAACCAAGTACAAATCAAATGGTAACATTGACAAGTACAAGGTGAGACTTATAGCAAAGGCCTATGCATAGAAAGAAGGCATTGACTATGAGGAGACTTTTGCTCCTACAACCAAGATAAAAACAATCAAGATCATCTTTGTTATGGCTGCACAATTTCGCTGGAAATTCGATCAGATGGATGTGAAAAGTGCCTTTCTGAATGGAGATCTACAAGAGGAAGTTTACACGACTCAACCAAAGGGTTTTGTCGCACCTAGTCAAGAACAAAAGGTATGTAGATTTACCAAGTCCTTGTATGGTCTCAAGCAAGCTCCCCGAGCCCGGTACATCAAGCTTGATGAGCATCTCATGCAACATAGATTCCAATGGTGTCCATATGATCCAAATCTCTACCTCAAGGAGCAAGGGGGGAGGTTGTGATTCTCATTGTGTATGTCGATGATCTAGTCATCAAAGGTAGCTCAATGAAGATATTGATTCCATAAAGAATGATCTTAAGCGATCATTCGACATGACAGGTCTCGAGCTACTATGCTATTGTCTTGTTTTCGAGGTATGGCAAAACGGACATCACATCTTCGTATCTCAAATGAAGCATGCCAAAACTATGCTCAAGATATTTTGGATGATGGATTGTAAGCCTATTGCAACACCCATGGGGGCAAGATTTCAATTGTCTCATTTTGATCCATCATTGCAAGTAAATGCCATTCTCTATTGTTAGTTGATTAGGAGTCTTATTTACCTAACATATACTAGGCTAAATATCAGCTACGTTGTTAGCTATCTTTCACAGTTCATGTAGGAACCAAAGTTGAGTCATTAGAAAGCAGCAAAGTGAATATTGAGATATATTCAGGGTACCATGGAATATGAACTAGAATACAAGAAGAATGATCAATTCTTCTTGATCAGATACATAGATTCAGATCATGTAGGTTCTTTTGAGAACAAGGAATCAACATTTGGATTTGTTTTATTTTGGGATCTAGTCCTATCTCATGGGGAAGCAAGAAGCAAAACTTTGTTTCTTGATATTTCCACTGTGGAAGAATATCATGCAGCAAGAGGAGTTGTCTGCATAGCAATATGGCTATGTCGCATACTTACAAAACCGGGAGTACCACAAACACAGTGGGTTGTGTACTGCGACAATCAAGGTGTTCTACAACTTGTTTGCAATCCAATGTTTCATGAGCACATAAAACACATTGAGGTTTGGTGCCATTTCATACGCAAACGTGTTCAACGTCACAACATTCAGCTCCAGTTTTGTTACACTCAAGATCAGTGTGCAAATGTCTTCACCAAGTCACTTGCACATGAGAAGTTGAGGCATTCTAAGATTCTCTAACTTGTACTTTTCAGACTATGAATTAATTGGAGGGAGGGGGGGGGATGTTAGAATAATTAATTATTTCATAATGTGTGTAAATAAACTAAAATAAGTGAGGTTGTTGGGTTGTAACAAACTCACACGTAGAATAGATTTAATTTATTCTATTAGAAGTATCAGAACAATTTTTAGATCTTGAATCATGGGAACTAAGTAAAGTAAAGTATCTTGTATAAATTTGTATATGCTCTAATGAATAAATCAAGCACACCAAATGCATATTTGTGCTAAAGGACCTAAACTTTTCTTTCATTTTAACTTATTAGCATTACTTTACATCACACTTAAGTTGCACGATACAGGGAAACAGGTGCGAGTTTCCAAAACGGAAACGCATTGGAAACATGAACCCTCAAAATTTTGGAAATGTGAAAACATGATATTGAAACTTTAAAAGAAAGCATCATGAAGAAATGAGCAAGAACATAAAATGACAAGCAATGTTCCACCATCGCTTATATTGGGATCCTCATCATTAGTATTGTTATCCCCTAGCCTAGGGATAACTAAGGAGATTATGTCTCAAGATCCACATGGAGTACCGAGAGCCATATTGACTTGAGCCTGGCCCTAGAGGGCCCATCCTTCTTCTTCTTCAGCGCCTCCACCTTGTCAGCAGCAGCAGCATCCATCCCATCGACCTGGTCCTTCAGCAGCAGTGGGTCTTGCTCCATGAGTTAACGAGTCTGGGTATCATGGTATGTGTCACTCTGATTCTCAAAACATTTGAATATGTGCATTTAATTCTTTTTACTTCTAACGTGTGCTTGGACCTTATGCCTTTCCACTTGTCCACACCTAGAAGGAATGACAGGATGCCCTAGTAAGCTGGTTCCCATAGGGTTTGAGATGCCACTGGGGGGATTCATGAAAGGTCATCGTCCGTTCCCACCATACTTACCACTTTTCATCTTTTTCCCTTTCATCCATCCCATACATTGGTTCGGGCATTGGGTTTGCCAAGCTAGCAAAGGGTTGTACCTTACCTTGTGGGAAGAGGGGGCTAAAGGCCCAGAAGGTAAAAGTAGTTGGCAAAAGATAAAAGCCAAAAGAATGAAACCTTCAAATGCTTCGCCCAAGGATCCCTGAGAAAGCAATAAAAGGCTTCTCAGCAAGAAATAGAGGGATCCACAAAATAATAAAATCAAGACCTGGTTGGAGGATAGGGGGTCTCATCACAAGCCAGCCTATTAGATCCATGGGCATGTAGCGGTATGACACTACCATTCAGATGGTCACCACGCCAGGGTAGTGGCTCTTGGTGGCATAGCCAAGAGAAAGGGGGTCTCATCACGAGCTAGCCTTCTCATCTCCATGAAATGTTTGTGGGTAACATTGTCACCATCAGTCACCACGCAAGGGCAATGTCCCCTAACTAGTCTCTTGAAAGAAAAAGCAATAAGATAAAAAGATAAAGGCACGAATGGGCTTGTTAACATTTGCATCCATGACAAGGTGCAGCTCACCCTCTTCAGAGGCACCCACAGGTAAGCCATACATTCCCCTCTCATCACTACACCCATTGCTCAGACATCCCTTACCACCTCACCCACTTACATGGCCTGGATTTGTCTTCACCCGGAAACATCCCACGTCCGATGAGAACTAACCCAATAGGACACCCTAACGTCCAAACCTGGCTTATAGAATAACATAACGTCTTTGAGTCTGGGAAAAGGGGGTTTTATGCACATGTTTAAAATTTAAATAACTTGATTATTATATGTGATTGACATTGCTATGATCCCTGTGACTTATGAGCCCATGGAGGGCATACTTGTTGTTCTTGCAGGGCTACACCCAATGGACAGGTACACATGGGGAGATGATTAGTTCGAACCTCCATAGGGCTAAAAGCCCACCAGATGGATGTTGAGACCCCAGCCAGGGGCAGAGACAGATTAGAGGTTTGCACCGAAAAGAGAGGAGGACGTTCCACCAGAGACAACCTAGCAGGCCTAGACCTAGGGGGATCTTGCCCTTCTCACTATGATGTAGGCCTTGGAAGGCCCATAACGTCACCCATGTGACCCATGACGTCACCCAGCGTTTTGGACACTTTGGAGGCAATTGTGTGCCAAGTGGCACGTGTGGTTTGATCTAGAGGCCCTAGGAGGCCTAATGTTTTGCTCCTGGAGGACAATGTTTTCCTAAGAAGGCCTAACACCACCCTAAAATGGCATGATGTCACCTTTTCTGCTTGATTTATGGGTTTATTTATGTCATTTAATGTAAAAACTGGATATTACATGTAAACTAGCCAGGTTGATCTTTTTGACCTAACTCTAGTCATTGAAACTGTATAAATAAGGGTTTTTGCCCTTGTATTTTTCATCATCTTTCACTCACATCTGGTGAGGTCTAAAAGTTACGCCCTATTTGGGAGTACTTGACTGAAATTTAGTGCGCACTTGTTGAAGGAGGCTAATTTTGGACTATTTTGGCAATTTTCTTGGTAGAAGTGTTCAACTAGGGTTTTTGCTTGATGATTCTTGATGAATGTAAGATTTCTGCAATTCTTCTTCATTGAATAGTTATGGTTATGTTTATCTTGCATTTACATTAAGATTATGAAATTGCTAGTTTAAAACCCTAGGAAGCCAAGAACATGTTATTGTCCTTGCTTTAAGAGTTTTCACCTACTAGATTTGCCAAAAAGCCGATTTTCTTGAAGCTTTTGCTAAGGGCCTTGCCATTGCAACACCCTAGCACTTTTGCTTCATCCAAGCCGTCATTTGCTTCATCTTTGAGCTAGAGAAGGAGGAAAGCTACTAGGGCCTAGGGTTACCTACACCCTAATAGTTATTTTCCCCCTAGGGTTTGGTAGTTGAAGCATTGGGTTACCAACACTTCAACTATTGACCTCTCTTGTCTTTAGTTCTCCTACTATCATCTTTTCCTTGAAGATTTTCTGCCATCTAAAAGACTCCATTTTACCCTAAAGGCACTAACCTAAGACTTGTTATTGAGTGATTGACAAAAACAAGCATCAACACCTACACCTTAAGCCTTCTACTAACCACTCCTAACATTAGAATAGTCTATTTTACTAACTTTGTTGCTGCTGTTACTAAAGTAAGCTACAGCCATATTTTGCAGCACTAAAAGCTAAGCTACAGCCATATTTTGCAGCACTAAAAGCATCTAAAAGCAATTGAAAAAGTTGATTAATGCACTGCCTTACTTGCCTCTAACAAATGCTAGTATCTTGATGTTAATAAGTGATTATTCTTGGTCATTTTGAAGCTATTTTAAGGCACTTATTGTGAAGTTATTGTCTTATAAATATTGCTGCTACAAATTTATGTTTACTTCACCATTATATCAGCCATTGCTTTTATTGATAAAGTCCATGGTTTTATGAAGTACTAACAGCAAGTTGTACTTGTGAAAGATATATTTTCTTGTTGCTTTGTTCCGGGCAGGTACATCTTGATACTTCACTACTTCATTGGTTAAAACCCCGGAACTTTCTGATCAGTGGTGACTTGTGAGAGGGGACTTTTTCATAGACATCTTAACCTTGCCTTCTCAAACCCCCAGGTCATCGGGGACATATCCCCTGGGCCATCAACCCTAAATAGAAAGAGGCATCCTATTGAGGTGACACTGATAGGATAACCTCCGTTACGCCAATTTGTCCTACCATTAACCTTTCCTTTGGTCAAAGTACAAATTGTGTGATAACAAGTATCGCCCTCTGCCTCCTCATCTAGCCTTTGCCTCTACCTCAATCCTACAGGGACATCAATCAACACCATCCAATTTTGATGAAACCGCCCAACCCAAGCCTTAAAATATGGTAGAAAAAGCTTAACAAGGCTAAACAGTGATTTTGGCTTGAATGAAGGGTACATTTTTGCTAAGGCCATGGCAGAGGAATTCAACAATCAACGCCACCAACATTGAGGTACATAAAGGGCTTGGTGCTCTTGATTAAATGCCATTCCATACCATCATACATGGTAGAATCCAATGAAAATGCTGCAATCCTGCCAATCTTGAAATCCTGAAAAACTGTTAAGTCTACTGAATTTTTTATGGGATATGAAATTCTACTTTCTCCAGATGAAGTCCAATGAGGTTGGAACCACTCTCAAACATCCTGAAACAATTAATGGTAATGTTAAAAATTTTAGTAAATGCCTAGAAATGGAAAGATAAAGGAAATGTCAACTTTACTTGCCAGCATTTTTGGTCGAACCTAATAAAAATATGAGTCAAACCAAGTCAAAATAGGCATATTTAGTGTTGGAAACGTGCCATATGGACACTGCTACGGCCTGGAAACACATTTCCAACAGTCTGAAAAACTGAAACACGTTTCCCAATGTGGGACCCATTCATATGGCTGGAAACGCATTTCAAAGCTGTACCACACGTGTTTCCATATGGAAATGAGCCTGGTACAGCCCTAAACTAGACATTTCCTACAACTTAGCATCACCCATCTCATTCATACTGGGTTGTAGAGTGCAGCTCGCTCGTCTTGGTGCAACAAGCTTCCAAGATTAGAATGACTAGTTTAAAGTCATGCATTAGTTACTCATGGATTAGATGGCATAGTATGCTCTGCTATATGAATTGTAATGAGAGGAATGCTATATTTTATCATGTTCCATACATGTAGTCTGTTATGTATTGTAATACTAGTCCCGGAGACCTTTCAATCAAACATTAAACTAAACATTAAAGTAGTTTGACTGTATACCTATGCGATGCATATCTATGGTTATTACCCGAAGGAATATAGACTATAGTATGTGCCAATGTTAGCACCAACATTTTTTCTAAAATGCATTGGAATTTGGAACAAACATATGTGATAAAATATATTACATATAAATATTAAAATCCTGACAAGAAGTAAAAATGCATGCATTTGCCTACAAAAAATATAAGAACTCGTATATGTTAGAATATCTACCTGTTGCTGCAAAAGTTCCTACCCAGCATACCTGTAGCAGTGGATGAGGGCGCAGCAGCATTTAAGGATCCACCAGCAAAGGCACATGCATGCAGCATGTATGCATATGCCAGCCATAGATAGATGTGTTATCTCTGACTTCAGTACAGTTCAGTTCTAAAATTAGATCTTCAATTCAGTTCAATTTTAAAATCAGATCACATGCAGATCAGATTTAAACAGGCAAATTTTTACCAGAGTAGGTTGTGTGCATCACAGTAGTTCTATTCCAGGAAGGGCACACTTACCAAGGAGATGTGGGTGCTAGTTCACTTCAGTTTGGTGTGATTTTCTTGGCAGCTCTATTCACGAAGGCATTCTATCCTAGGCATCTTGAGTTATGGTTTGACACTGTCAAACTTGAATCTTGATGCATGCAGCCCAGAATTATTGTTAGCCACTCTGCTTGTGTTATAAAGACAAGAGGGCACTCCTTTCTGTTTAACTCCGTTTATGAAATTGAGGGTGTAGGCAGTTTTTATTTTACAGTTAATAGAGAAAACAGAGGTGATTTTTTTGTGCTGCAAATCTCTGTTATCTACTGTTAGTATTTTTCAGTGAGCTTGTGAGTTTACAGATCTAGCAAAGCCAAAGCAGTTTTGAGAGTTTGTTTCCAGCTTTCTAGGGTTTTCGGTTTTCAGGTCTACTGAAACTTTAATGATATAAAATACATATACTTTATACTTAAATGACCATAACAAATTTAAATCACTGTTACAGATTCTATAGAATCTGAATAAACATAAAAATTAAAACAGGAGTCTTCCCTAGATAAGATAATATAAGCCCCAAGGGTTAGATCAATCGGTTGAATCACCACTAAAGGCATGTTGCTGATAGGGAGGCCATAGGTCAGAGGTTCAAATCCGGTCGAGTCCCTCGGGGTTAACAGCAACTATTGTGGCTAGCAGTTGAACCACCCTCGATCCAGATATTCCAGGAAAGAAGGGGTGAATCCTGCAAGGTTTTCCTTGGGGTTTTAGAAAAAGGATAAAGATGATATGAGATCATTTTATTAATGTCCAAGAAATGACCACAAAAGCAGGTCAATGGGACTCAAAAATACATCAGCATAAGTACAAGAGAGTGGGAGTGTAAAAGCATCTCCTAAAGATATCACATGATGTAAATAGATTCAAGGCACTCAATAATAAGTGATAATCAGACTTTTCCAAAAAAAAATCTAGTTACAGTTTATAATGGTATTGGAAGTTCTAAAGCTTCTTATTTTGTAGGTTTGATTCTTGCATGAAATATAGAGTACAATGGAATTTTTTTTGCTAGAGTTATGAATGTATGTATGTATAAATCTACAAAAAATAATACTTAATAATTACATATTGAAGGTCATATATCTTCTTAAGTACATGACCCTATCCTTTGTTTTGTATATATGCAACTCTCATGGTTGGACACATTGTGCTTATAATTTGATATATGTATATATTATACAGCTTGAGTGGGTTTAATGGTTAAGAACATGTGTTTCCTCCTAAGAGGTCACAAGTTCAAATCCAGAAAGGGGTAGGGTATGTATACCTCCGTAGACTTTACCAGTCAAATCGCTGGGCAGAGGGGGTCTCTTGTCCCACAAACAAGGGGGTCTCATACACCAATTTGGTGTGGCTTAGCTGTGACCTTAAAAATAGATTATTATTATTATTATTATATACAGTATCATAACCACAAATGTGTTTGAAACTTTGATATACACTGATGGGCATATATCAAAAAAAAGCACACAAGAACGCAGGAAGTAAAAGATGAAATGCAGGACAGAAACGCACGAGAGAAGGAGTGGATTAATGGCAATAATCTGTGATTAATACAGATGATTTTGTAATGGACAATTTCCTAAGCACTCCAGCTCAGGCCTCACAAAATCTGGAACTTCCTTCAGGCTGTCGATGATGATGAAAGCAATATTATCTGTTCATAAATTTTATGAGATCAAAAATCTTAAAAATCACACCATAGAACTATGGACAATGCACTTATATTATGAAAAGCCAACTAGGTAGTCAGCTAAATAATGTTAGAAATCAATGCCCCTTTTAGGAGAAGGTAAAATTTAGGGATTAGATGAGTAAATCTAGTGCACACAATATTTATCATCACAAAATCATTAAAAACTGTGGACAACACAATTAGATTATAAAATTCAAGGAGGCGGCAAGTTCAATTATGTTAGAAATTTATGCCCATTTTAGGAGAATGTAAAATTTAGGAATCAGTTGAGTAAATCTAGTACATGCAATCTTTATGAAACAAATCTTACACAGTTCCTGGTGATGGGTGGAGTGTCCACTCGAAACGTTGAACGTTCCTTATACAGTTTATTTCCAGAATTACAAATAGCAGAATGGTAATTAGTTAGGATAAGATTTCCTATAAATACACACCTTAGAGATGTAAAAGATATTTCTCTGCTGGCTTACTCTGATCTTATGGCAGCCATAATCTCAATAAGGTAGAGTTGACTTGCTGTACAATATTCTCTTTATATATACTGTTTTTTGTAATATAAGAAGTATTTCCTTGAAAAGAGAAAAAAACATTGTATACATACAAACTAGTTAAAAGCACATGCACTAATATTAGATTGCATTAGATAATAATAGAAAAGCTTATGATAGGCAATAAAGATACTTTCTTTATCTTTAGAAGACTTTTTAGCACTAAGATATTTTCAGTGCTCCTCGTGTGAGAAAATATTTTTGATGAGTAAATTTAGTTTAGGCTAGTTTTATAAAAGCTGAAGATCTATCTTTATCTTCAGTCTATTTCAGCCACAATTTTGTATTATAAATATATACCCTTGGGTAATACAGAGACAATGAATTCAGTTTTAGAAGGTCTGTATGGCACTGCTCATAGCCAAGTTGTGTTAATGTTCTGAATATTATGCAGGTTAAAATACTCGGAATATTCAGTGTAACTCAGATGTTGTATAAACTTCATCACCAAATATTCTCTAATTACGACTAGCCTCCAAGGCTATCTCTCCATGTAGTCGATATCCACTGTGGACCTTTAATAGATTACACAGACAACCCAACATCCTCATGATTTTGACCACTGCTTGAATCTATTGGGCTGCATGATTCTATTGAGCTAACTTATTCTACATAACAGTTAGACCCCTTTAATAACCACCATGTCTTCAATTCTTTAGGTTCTGAAAAGGAGAGAGTCGAGACTAATTTTTGATCCAAGGACTAGTAAGTTAGTAACTAAATATAACATTATGGAATTAAGTACAATCACTAATGGTTGGAGCTCCACCGTCACTTGAACTAAAGTGGAAAGTACAGGAAAAAGTAAAGGATTCAGAAACTCAGTTGAGCAATAGGTTATATTTCCTTAATGATTAATCAAAAGATTGATTTCAGTGTTAAAACAGTAATAAGAAGATGGACAGGTCAAATGAAAGAATAGAAGGCTTGTAAGGAAGCATTCTTTTGCTTGAAAAAAAGACGGAAGAATTACAAAGATATACGTCTTCTTTTAATTAGAAAGTGGAGGTAGTGTTGACAACTATAATGAAAACCTAGCATCGTTAACAACAAACCTACAAGTCGGTTCAAGGGATCCAGAAAATAAAACCATGTTACAACATTTGTCACAACAATCATCCGACATCATATAGATACATAAAAGTAACATAGATATGCCCAACTTCAACGAAGCAAATGATATTATTAAGTTCAACGAAATAAATGATAGAAAATCAACAAACTGAGTTGATAAAATAGGACATTATTTCAACATTCACCCATCATAAAATGAAGAAAAACATATTTAATATTGCCTCTCTGCATTTGGAAGGACCTGTATGGGATTAGTACCTATGATTAGTATCACGAAGCTGAGTTATCTCAATCACTTGACAAACATTTATAAATTATATGGACTTCTTTAAAAAGTTCTAGGACTCAGAAGAAGAAGACTTGTTCACTAAGCTTGCCTTCCTCCAACAGATGATACTATTGAAAAGCATACACAAGAATGGGAGATCCTAACAAGGGTTCAAGATATTCCAATAAGAAGTCTTCAAGAGTCGTATATTGGGTTAAAACCCAATGTTAAAATGAATTTAATTGATCAACATTTCCAGCATTCAAGTAAACTTTCAAAATCAAGAATAACAGAACTTTTAAGTCCAAAATTTATGCTTTTTTGGCCCTTCTCTTAACACTTCTCCCAATAAATATGTTTCCCCTTGTCAGAAGCATTCCAAGTCCACTATTCATACCCCTAAGCCTGCCAAACAATGCTACAAGTATTACAATAAATATGAACATGGACATCTTTGCAAGCCACATAAATTACACTGTTGTGAGGCAAAAACTGACTAGCATTTTAATCAAGATGAAAGTGTTATTGAGATAGTAGTCCCAAGTCCCAAAACAAGATAAAGCACCCCTTAAAATATTGAGTTGTGCCTTAACACCATAGCAGAGCAGAAGATGCGTATGGAAAAAGTCTGCCAGAAACCTCGGATCGGCATAAGGCGGGTCGATCAAATCATGCCAAAACGCTCCAAGGTAGATCAACAAACGGAGCCACCTCACAGCATCAACATCGTTCTTGGCAATGAGGGCCAAGAATGAACAGAAGAACCCCAGAACCGGGCAAGAAACTTGATCTGAGCAAAACAGGATATCCGAAGCGAGAACACTCCCCGCTGAATAGAATCCAAAAGAATAGCACCCGAGACGAGAAGCAAAGTCGCCAAGTAAAGAATCCCACCGAAAATAAGAACGCATAAAACAGCCCCTAACCCAAGCACAGAATGGGCGATCTGTGAGAACAGCACCAGATCTAAGGAGAGGGCAAGCTCCACACCCATCCCATACTCACAAAAGAAGAGTCCACGTGCATTAGAAGCAAAACGGCAATCAGAAGAACCATCAGCAGCCCATCAGAAACAGGACGATCCATACAAGATCCACGCAGAGTTTGTGAGCGCATAAGCAAAGGGGAGAACACCGGCCATCCCCGTACTCGAGCACCAAATGGGAAACATAGAGGCCATAGAGGCAGACGCAGAAGAAGCAGCGAGAAAATGAGACTGCGGCTAGGGTTTCCCCTAGCCGCAGTCCTCCCTCCGCTGGCCGGCGATGTTTCCTACTGTGGTGTGATTTTTCAGCAAAAGTCGCGATTTTTTCTAGTTAAAAAAAATTGCGATTTTTTCAGGGCAAATTTTTTTTGGCCCGAAAAAAATCGTGATTTTCAGAACATCACCAATCTGATAAATATACACTAATGTTTAAAGTTTTAAACTTTTTAAAATAATCATTAAGAATAAACATTGAAAACCATGAAAGCAATAGCATCACATGGGTCATCTATACATTTTAAGATCTAATGAATCAAAATCATTGTATTTCTCATGTCATAACCAAAACGCAGAAGTAAACTGTAAAAGAGGTCATTAGATATCGCAGACCCAAATTTCTCCACTGTAAATGTGGATTTCTCAATTGTAATAAATGAAATGGGTGCCCAATCTTGAGAAATCACCTCTCCAGTAAGTTGCAGGTGGATTTGTCTGTAAGATCAACAAAAGAATGCTGCTGTGACAGGTTTCCAACCACTGTTCCTGTGAGAAATTGCAAAAATCCACCGTTGTGACAAAATGTTGGCCATAAGAATGCCTCTCCAACGCATTCAGTGTTGAATCCAATGAAACACACTGCAAATCCACTGCTGTTATGAGAATTCAGCTACCAAACCAGCGTCCAGCACCAAACCACTGCCCAGCACCAGCAGCTATCACACTTGTAAAATATCATTGTGATTTGTTTTAGGGTTTTTTTAGCAATGATCAAGTGTAAGAGGGTCTGTGGGACCCAGTAGAAAAAGGTGGGAAAACCAAAATTAGGTTTTTAGGTTTTTATATTTTTTTCCATCAAAAAGTCGTGCAACAGTCGGGTACTTATGTGTGTCCCTTGAGGGCACAACGTACTATGCACATACACCAATTTCAGGGGACAAAGATTTCTGGGACTGGGACATACCCACTGGTGTATCCAATGTACTGGCCACATATGAGACATACATGGGTTCCCCGGCATGGAGTACCCGTAGGAAATAGGTACCTAGAGGTTGTGTACAAAATTCAAATACCCATGTAACACTGGAAAAACCTACACAATGGACCCCTGACGATGAACATGCATTTGTTGGGAAATTGTGAAGGATACAAATTGTTCTATGTCACACCTGAGAATGGTTCCTAAAGAAAAATATACAATGTTAAACCCACAATTAAGATTGCAAACACTCTGCCAAAATGTTTCTTGTCACACCTATGCAACTGCTCTAATATCTGGAACAAATGGCTGCCTGTGACAAATTTTGCATAAGACATCTGCATGCAAGATTTAAAAGTCACCATTTCAAGCAACATAATGGCATCAGTACTTATTATATGTAAGTCTGAAAAACTGAAACTACATTATGAAGAATTGGTCCTTATTACAAGAACAAATCTTGAAACTAATAAAATATGGAATGCTGAAAAACTATGAAAAAGCCAACTGCAATTAATGTAAGGACAAATACAATCTCCAAGGAGCATCCCAGAAAAGAAAGAGAAAAAGAACATTCCTTTAAAGCCCAGATTTTATCTGTTTAAAGTCATACAGTCACCCTTCAATCAAGGGAAGAGTCAAAGGAACAGCTTCATACTCATTAGTTGGTGGGCATACGAAAACATGAACAAGCAGGGGAAGCTGACTATAAATTGGAGTCACTAAATACTTTTGAAGGCTACATTATTCTATGTTCCCAACTGAAAATAACAGTGGGTTTACAAAATACATACCACTAGATATGCCACCACATGACGATAATGAGACCTTAACAAAAGTAAAGCACGTTCCTTACGAATATACCTGCTAAATCTTAGACTTGTAGACTAGATGGTAGACGCTTAAATTCCACAGCTCACCTCACCTCGTGCTCAAAAGAAAACATTGGCAAAATCTAGTTAGCATGTTACTTCTCCGCTCCTGCCTCACATTCTCTTTTCCTGCACTTAGAAATTTCCCGTAGATAGAACTTGGAGATTTTACATAATCTATAAAACCACTTGATTATTAACAAAGCATGAAAATTGTAGGAGAATCACCACAAGCTGCAGGTTTGCACTTATAGTAGGCAATTTGGAACATGTCCCCTATCACAAGGAAGGGTACTTCCATACAAACCATGGAGAGATAGCAGACAACTTATATGTTATAGCTGAGCTTCTGTGCATTCTCCTTCTGCAAAAATGTGACATAATCAAATACTTGGGTGTTCATATGGGCTTCCAACCAATTCGGGTTCAGGACCGGCTTCAATTCTAGATGAAATCTGGCAGTCCATGGCAAGTTGGCCCATGAGATGTCTAAATCTTGCGAGGGCAGTGACGCAAATATCCACCTTGAATCAGATGCCAAATTACATCTGTCCATTCTTGAGGGTTCTAAAACTGTCAGAAAAAAAGGTCAGTTGAGACCTATCCATTCAGACTTCCCATGATCTTCTCTTCAATCTAGTGGTTGCACCATTAAACCAAAAAGCTAATCCAAAGTAAGTGCATGCACCCATCCAGTCAAGTGGGCTGGGAATTAGAGACCCATGGTGATTTCAGAACTCAAGGGCAGAAAAAAGGTTGTGGGACCAAGCTTCTGAAGATCATTTGTGGAAGCAGGGCATCTTGTCCAAATATTTGAATAATTGTTCTTTCAAGATCCTTTCTTTCTTAAATCTCCCCAAGGACTGGTCAGTGTCTTTGAAGGCTAATGTGGTCTGTATGGACAAAACTAGGGCATTCTCCTTCTGCAAAAAGGTGACATAATCAAATACTTGGGTGTTCATATGGGCTTACAACCAATTCAGAATCAGAACAGGCTTCAATTCTAGATAAAATCTGGCGTCCATGGCAAGTTGGCCCATTAGATGTCTAAATCTTGTGAGGGCAGTGACGCTAATATCCACCTTGAATCAGATGCCCATATTACATCTGTCCATTCTTGAGGGCCCTAAAACTGTCAGACAAAAAGGTTCGTTGAGACCTATCCATTCAGACTTCTCGTGATCTTCTCTTCAATCTAGTGATTGCACCATTAAACTAACAAGCTAATCCACGGTATGTGCATGCCCCCGTCCAGTCTGGTGGGCTGGGAATTAGAGATCCGTGGTGATTTCAGAACTCAAGGGCAGAAAAAAGGTTGTGGGACTTAGCTTCTGAAGATCATTTGTGGACGCAGGACATCTTGTCCAAATATTTGAATAATTGCCCTTTCAAGATCCTTTCTTTCGTAAATCTCCCCAAGGACTGGTCAGTGTCTTTGGACTCTGGAGGCTAATGTGGTCTATATGGACAAAACTAGTTCCGGACATTTTCATTAACCAAGTGATGAAGTAAACACCTGGAAGAATAAATGGAGAGGACCAGGTCACATGCCCCTGGAACAGGAACCAGGCAAAGGGCATTCAGCAGCTTAATTTAAGAGATAACAAGCTGGATAGATCCCTGTTTATTTAACTACTTGGCTGTGGGAATAATTGAAGAAGTCGGACGAAAAGCCAATCTTCTTTCAACTCTCTTGAGAGCTTCCACTTTCCCAAGAGAAGGAAAGAATGACTGCGGACAAGACTTGTAGTCTTGTACTAATAAGGGCCCTCCACAAAGGATCTTTCTGAGGACATATATAGCAACATAGCAGTTCAAGACCCAAGATTTGATGTCCAGTGGAAATGGCCACAGTGCAAGCATGCCACAAAAAGGGAGAATGTTATCCACTGGCACTTCACCTATAGGACCTTTGTTTGCTCTGAAGTTGTTGATCATTGGAATAATATGTATCATGAACCTACTAAGTTGCCCAATCTGTGGTCATAATGATGGTTAAGTTCCTCACATCTTCTAGAAGTGTACTTGGGTAAAGAGGGAAATTGGTTGGAGATATTTGACTTGGACTCTTGGTTTCATCAAGAACTTCAAGCAGTCTGGCACATTGGTAGTATCCTCTGCAATCAGCTGTGGTGGAAGATGAAAGACCAGTTTGGCAGCTATAATCAAGCTAGATGGATTGCTCCAATTTCAGTCAAAGTGCTCCTCTATCCAATCTGAAGGGTTAAGAATCTAGCCTTTTGGGCACAGGGCAACTCACCCAGATAAAACTTGGGAACAAATTGGAGCTTAGGTGGCTGTCAGTATCAAGATAGGCTCCCTTGCCAACAAGGTTTCGAGAGACCTTTCTCAGAGCTTCACCATGGAGCACCTGCCTATCACTGCTTCCTTTGGACTTTCTCAAGTAACACTCTCTAATCTGGTTAATTCAAGGGTTTGTGTTCCCTACTCCAATTGCTGATTTAGTTCACCGTTGGAGTTTTGTTATTTTTCAGTTTCCTAGCAAGGTTATGTCCCGACTCCTGTCAGTCTTATTTTGGCATAAACTGTGTTAAGGCATTCGAATGACATGTTTAAAAGATTTCTTGTGGCTTAAGTCATTATTTTGTATCAGATTTTGTTTACTGAATTTCTGTCACGATGGAAGTGGGCATCTAATAAATGCAGAGTTTCAGTTATGGTTGAACTATCATAGTTAAAAATCAAGTTCTAAAAATTGCTTTTAAAAGTTGCTTCTATCAAAGTATATATCAAAATATTCAACAACTCATAAGTCCTGCAGGTTTTAAAAATGCAAACTACAATTAAGTTCATACGTAGGCAATCAACTACTCCTACAATCTTTCCTTAGAGGGGATTACATGTTTCTTTTATGGTTTTGTGGGCTTTGTCTTCTTAAGAAAAACTAAAGTATTTTCATCCAGTTTGGCCCTACTGTGAAAGCACTATACAATTTCAGTAAAATTGCATTGCAAATATTTTGTGGACTTCTCTTTTGCAAAAAACAAGCACGGTTAAAGAAAAAACCAAGAGAGGGCTAAAACTTGGACAAAGATTGTCAGATTCAGGGTACTGACTAGAATATAGCATTTGACAGAAACATCTTTCAAAAGTCTGAGAATGCAAAACTTTGGAGAAGGAAGGAATACAGCTGATAATTCATAAAATTTAAAGTCCAGTAGAACAAAGAAATACTCAAGTATGGATTCAAAAAGAAAAACAATTAACAACATATATATACCTGTGCCATTGAACTGGGATTTGAAGCAATCTCCAGGGCGTCCACCTTCTCGCATATTTCTAAATCTCAGTTAAAGAAATACAAAACTCAATTCCAAGCAACCAGATAATAGTATCAGTGCTTGCATGTCAGAAAATCTCTAGGTGATATTTAGTTTGGAACAAACTGCAATCCAAATAGTCTACAATTGCCCTTGGTCATTGGGATACTTTATGACAATTTATTTTTGAATGGCCCAGCGTGGCCAATTTAAATGGCTGGGTTTTTAGGCCTTCTGGCTATAGCTTGTGGTGGCTTTGCTATGCAGCCCTTTTTTAGTAAAATGTACATTTTCTGTATCTTGATAGAAATTTGAAGCATTTTATCAAGATAAAAGAGAGACCATCTGTGAAAAACCCTTACCAATATGTATTGCTGGAAATGTTACTTCTGAGACCACTGTAAAATTACCTGGAGCGAAAATTCACTTGTAATCTCTAGGAAGCATTTTAGAAGCGACCACAACCAATTCTAGAATGAAAATATCAGTTCAATGGGATTTTGATGGTTTTTTGCTAAGGCCTTTTATCCACTACCCCCACCCACACCGCCACTGATCATGCCTATCCCAGCATTGCCCTCTTCATCTTGTCTAACTTTACTCCCTTTCTTGCCTCCCTAGACTTCTAAGTTCTGATTGATTTTAAGTTATGGGAAACCCTGATATGCAACTCTGTCAAATCATGAGATATTTCACACAATTATTTCTTTCGCTTCCGAGGTAGCACGGTGCATGTTGAGTACAAGTTAAAACAAATCCCTTGAAATGACCAGAATATTGACAGATTGTTTAGCAAAACAATCTTAGGAGTTATATTATTAACATAAGTGAGAGGAATCTCTCTTTCCAAATGTTCTATAAGTCAAATCCTACTCTTAGCCCTTTTCACCAATAAGAATAATGACTCCAGTAATATCTTCAAAACAATGATCACAACTAGCATCAAAATTGCTCTTCTTAAAACCCAATCTGTCGTAGGGATGAAAATGGCTCACAAGCATGTTAACATTAACTTAAGAGCCACATTTGACAGTGAATTTTGAGCTATAGAAAAATTCAATTTTAGGCATGAAACAAGGACCAACTGCTAAATTCCAACCCTGCCCTCAATTCTCATTCTCAATTTTCAGCTTTAGTGACTAGTTGAGAATTCAATGTTATCAGAACTGGACCAGTGACCAAACCAGTCAACCCCAAAAATGTGAACCAGACCGGAACCGGACAAAAAGACTAGTCAACCAAAATATACATAATTTTCAGCTTTAGTGACTAGTTGAGAATTCAATGTTATCAGAACTGGACCAGTGACCAAACCAGTCAACCCCAAAAATGTGAACCAGACCGGAACCGGACAAAAAGACTAGTCAACCAAAATATACATAAAATATTCAAATTTTGAAAAAAAACATATATATTCATGTGCATCCATATGAATCCAAACCATTTATACACAAATATGCAAAGTTTCTTATTTATATAGCAAGTAAGAGTGCATATAACCAAAATAGCACCAAGTCCAATCCATCTCTGAACCCAAATACATCAACGAGGCTCTAAATGGCCTCTAAAGTCCAAAATATTCACACTACAACAAATAACTACATATCATCAAGATTATCACCTATACTAGGATCCTCGTCATCAGTGTCACCCTCTAAACATTAAAATAAGATAGAAAAAGCTTAACATGCCTAATAAATGAGTTTACTTAAGTGAAGGGTACATTTTTACTAGGGTCGTGACAGAAGAGTTCAACAATCAATGCCACCAACATCGAGGTACATAGAGGGCTTGGTGCTCTTGATTAAATGCCAGTTCCATACCCTCATACATGATAGAATCCAGTGGAAACATTGCAATCCTACCAATCTTGAAATCCTGAAAACCGTTAAGTCTGTTGAATTTTGGATGGGACCTAAAAGTCTACTTTCTCCATATAAAGTCCAACGAGGTTGGAACCACTCTCAAACATCCTGAAACAATTAATGGTCATGTTAAAAATTTAAGTAAATTTAACATTACCATCACCCTAGGGTTAGGTAATAGGCCCCCTTTCTATTAAACAACTGTTGTTTATAAAACAAAAATTGAATTCCGCAGGTCCATGACGCCCCATACGGAATCTGTATGGAACCAGCCAAAAACGGTTCCGGAGGGCCGGTCAGACCGGCCAGCTCCAACGGTTCCAAACAGTTTCGATAACACTGGTTGAGATTGCCAAGGTTGATGGTTGAGCATGCAAGTTTGGGTGCACATGCAAAGATGGCATTTTAAAAATCAGGATTCTTCAAGAATTGGAGGTGCATCAAACACATGCACACATGTGCGTGCACACACACAGATATGAAGTCATGTGTATTTTTTATTCATTGACTAACAGCCATAATCCCCGTCTGAAGAAGCATGATCTTTGAAGATGCAAGATACTTATCTTTTTCATCCTATATGTGAAATTCATATGAAAAAAAATGGTATGAGAAACGAGAAAACCAAAGAGATTTGTTCTTATGTTTTATTCTCAATGTATCAATATTACAGATCGAATTACATTCACATCATAATTGACTATGTCTGTTTGGGGGTCCTATTTCTCCATGGTGAGTTCCCCTTGTGGAAAGATGGCAACATGCTACTTTCTTGACAGTAGTCAACGCAACTGCCAAAATCCATGCCTGCCCTTACATACCAATTTCAATTTCATTGGAATTATCATTGTTATTACACATACTTATGCATCACTCATGAGTCATATTCACCAGAATACCTGATGCAGAATTGAAGCAGATCCCTATTGCCTGTCACTGTCCCCAGGGTTGATGTGTGAACCTCCCAAATCCCTTCAGTACAGACATCACTCAACTGTTTTACGTGTTAAGAAGATCCCTTTGAATTTGTGGTTTACCTGTGAACCAATGCAGCCATGTGGCTGTTCCTTTGGAACATGCTACTATGTTAAAACTAGCTAAGTTCCTTTAGGAACATACTACTAGGTTAAATCTAGCACAGACCCATCTAACCACAGGTTTGATGTGCACCTGAAGGTTTCAAGCTCTTGGTTTGCATATTTGTGTTCCAATATTTGATATGCACTTCCGAGCTTCACAACCTCAAGCTGCACATCAAGTGCAAGTTTGGATGGGTCCATAATCAATGCACCGTCTACATTCATGTGCCACACACACAGGAAGAACTGTTGGATCACCCCCACCAGGACTGTGGAATGCACCTCGCTTCTCTCGCTGCAACTACTTAACTCGAGTCATCTCAGCAAACCTGGATTTCACAGTAATTGCAACAGTATTCTAAAACTGAAACTTTAATGAGAGGCTGCCTATGGAAACACACAAACCTGCCCAATTGCACCCATAAGCCCTAAATAGCTAGCTCTTTTCCTAAAATAAATTACTAATGAAATCCCATGTCAATTCCCATAAAGATAGAGGAAATATAAATACAAATACATTGAAAATTAAAAGAAGCTTGTTTTCGACCAAGAGGAGGTCAATCGTATATTTCAAGATATCTCACACTGTAATCACACTATTTACAATGCAAGCAGAAGAAACCCGAGTTCTAATGCATGCGCAATGCTATTGATGTAAACAAAAAATTGACTCGCATTCGTTGATTTTCACACAATATGCTGAACTCGACATGAACATAATCAAATTTAAAAATCAAAAAACAAAAGTGGGATACGGTTTACGCTGTCCGTATTCGATGGTGATGCCATCTTTTTCACTTCCTCAGCACTGCATGTTCCCATCAGCTGGATAAATTATGCAGACCCACCAGTCTTCAGTTCGAAACCCAGGAGACAATGACGAGGAGCAGCACTTGAAAGCCCTTCAAAGCATATAAATAAATAAATGTATATGTATAAATGTATCTTCCCTGTTATTCCGGAGAGCTGACAATATCAGGGAGTTGCAAAATCGCAAATTTAGAGAACCCAATTCCTACACTGGAAGCCAGCCCTAGGACGATCAATGGAAGAAGATGAAGAAATGGGTATTCAAATTTCAGGATCCTCTGACATGGGTTTGGCCTAAAATTCGTGTTCTTGTAATTTGTAGGCTGGCATTGGGTTGCAAAGAGCGGTACTGTGGAGGATCTAAGCGCAAACTAATCGCTAGAGGGCTGCCCCCAGTGATCTGAGGGCATCTGTCCTACGCCTATGAATCAATGATAGATTTGAGCGCACAAAACAAAACGCTGAAAAGCCTCCAACCAAGTTGACCATTGAAAGATTCAAGCCCAAGCCCAGCATGAGAGAGAACAACCTGTGGATGAGGGAATAAATAAATTAAATACTGTGGAGATACTTCTTGCAGGGTGAATATTTTTATCGTACAACCTACCTATCTATTATTCAATATTTCTACTTCTAGAGTTGTTTTTAGTTTACTTCTATTCTTAGAATAAGTCCATTTGCATGCTTGGCTTATCTTCATGCAAGGTATTCTTTTATCTCATCAAAACTTTTAGGACATATAGGAATTATGTTCTTGAAATTTTATTAACAAGCCTTTAAGACCTTTAGGACATATAGGAATTATGTTCTTGAAATTTTATTAACAAGCCCTTTAGACCTTAAGACCTTTAGGGAAATATAGCAATTATGTTATTGAAATTGTATTTCATTATGTGGAACATTTAAATTATGATTAAATTTACAAAGTGGGGAGGTTGGTCCTTTACCAGCATCTTGTGGATTCCTTCTTTACCCGATTTTTCGAATGGAGGACAATCTTAACCACCAAGCAATCGGTAATCCTACAATACTCGATAAGAATGGATCATGAAACCTCCCTAAGCATTACACCTTAACAAAAAGGGTCAAACCAACCAAGCTATCACTTGAGGCTAGTGTTTGTGTGTGTGTTAATTAATGTTTGGTATTATATTTTTGTAATTTCCTTCTTTGCTTTACAGTTCTTTTTATATTTCTTTAATTTATAAACATGGATGTTATGCATCTCATTCATGTTGCATTGTTTTTTATAATTATTCTATTGGTCGACTTATACCACGTGCCACATTAGCATTGGGCACATACTTTACACATCTCCCTCATACTCAGTTGTAAAATGCACCTCAGTTTTCTTAATGCAGTAACCTTATTAGCGAACCAAGGCAAGTGGGTAAAGCCACTTTCTTTTTGCATTGGAAAAAACTTGGTTTTTTTACAAAACTTAAATGTATCATTATGCTTGTTGGTTTAATGGTTGGGACTAGGTGTTGTTGTTCAAACAACCCAAGTTCAAACCATGGTGTGCATAAATCCCTTGTGTGTGTATGAGGGAAGGTCTTAAACCTCCTAAAGTTGGTTTTCCTCCATCATCA
This sequence comes from Picea sitchensis, assembly GCA_010110895.2. NCBI lineage: Eukaryota > Viridiplantae > Streptophyta > Pinopsida > Pinales > Pinaceae > Picea > Picea sitchensis. The sequence continues at coordinate 75,607 of SNQJ01S0030181.1, forward strand.
AAGGGATAAACACGTCTGACAAGCCAAAGTAGCTTAAGTGGACGTTAATAAGAAACTTTATCCTTTTTATTATTTTCAAGAAACTTTTGATTATCGTAATTGAATTGTATTGTCTCAATTTTAGGACTCATGGTGAGCTAGAGCACTCTCCAATTCACACTCTTTTAAAGAATCCAATGAAGTTGCTAGTGGAAGATTAATGGTAAAGTCTTATGACTCTTCCTCAACATGCCCTTAACATGCCCTTAAGAGAGGTTAGCCCTACTTGTATGGGTGTCAACAACAAGCCCTTTTTTCATATTCAATGATCTATTTGTAATGTTTACAAATAAAAATTATTGAAGATCTTCATCCCATCAACAACAATTTTTGGTGCTTGCATTAATAATGACCTAGACTCAAAACCTCTCAATGGCACGAGCTAACTTGATCTTTTATGTAGATAAGGTTCAGTTTGTAGGAGTAATAATGGGTGATAAGTGGCAAGTAGCAATGTATCATATCATATTTTTAGATTTCCAATTGCGACTATTATGTTCGATAAACAGACACCCACAAATCACTTTACCTACCACTCAATCAATCAATTCGCTTATTTATTATCAACATCCATTCCTTTTTTAGATATCATGTACCATCATAAATTTAGCAACATATATAATGGATGATCTGTGTAAATTTGTGACATTTCTCTCTTGCAGTTTGTCTTGTTTGTGCAAGTATCCTTGGAGCCTTTAGATAAACCCATTGGGTTATGTGATTCTAGAGCTTCTTCTTATCTAGAATTCAACTGTTAACCCTAAGTCTTCACTAATCTTAATCAAAAGCTCTTGCGTAAAGATATTTTACTAGATCCATTCCTTTGCGGTACTAAAAAATCACACAATAGATGGTTGGCACATACTCTCCCTAGTCCTTCAAATTAATACAATTTTTTTTATCTAGAAGTTTTTTCTCTCACAAATATGCAATTTCATGCAATTTGATCATTTTCTAGTGAAAAACGACCAAAAACAATGGAAGAATTGCTCAAACTAATAGAATGCCCATTCGAGAGCAATTTGCTAAAATTGACAAAAGAGTTGCTAAAACTTGTAGAATTATGTGACTATGCTAACAATTTCTACTTGAGAAGTATGAAAAGTCATGGAACATTTCTTCACACCTGTGTTTGTTTTTTTAATGGACCCTTTTTGCTTGTCTTGGCTCTTGTTTAACAGAATATTTACCCATACTAGCAAATGTTAATTGTCACATGGCCCCAAAGTGTGACGGTGACTCCTCACATGAGTCCAAAATTCTCCATCTTCTAATCAAACAATGACAATAATAAACCAAATCCCTTGCAGATATATTGGCGAAAGTGGCTTTAGTTGGCAAAACAACAATAAAAGCTCGCTTAACAAATGCAATAATTTGTCGAGCAAGAACAACAAAAATGAATTCAAGGTAAAACTCATGTGTGACACGATGTCCATGCTTCAACGGATGATGAATACAAAACATTAGCAACTACAATGGCACCAATTGATGCCCACGTTTGTTCCCATCACCCAATAGGTATTCAAGATAGACACCAAAATATTCATTTCTTTGCTTTAATGGCTCCCTCAATGGAAATAAGTTGAATGCATGAATGTGATAAGATCATGAACTTTCAGGTTCACATGGAGGAGCAAGTCCTTGCATGATGGCAAACTTACACCTAACAATTGGCATCTTCCAACTGACAACATGTCACCAAATGGGACAAGTTTAATGACACTATTCATTGGCAATTCTATCCCCTTGGCTATGAGGATGCTTTTATTGCACAATGGCTTCAACTCCACCACATTCCCAATGAAAGGATTCATCAATTCATTGAGTAAGTCAATTGTTTCAATAGAACTGAGCACACAACACTTGAAGGACATTCTAAGAAAAAAATATTTATGATTTATTCCCAAGTTTGAGAAAATAATTATAAATCCTCTCTACAACTTTCTTAGATAATGTTTTATAGTCAACTTATGAAATAGGGGCAAAGTTATATAAGATCTCCCAACCCTCTCAAAAGGGGGTTTCTTTTCTTCCTTCTCTTTCCTTCTCTTAGGGCCACCAAGCCATCATCTTAAAATAATGGTGGACAAACCAAAGGAGCAACCAATACCCAATACACCCCCTTTTTGTGGCAATGAGAAGAAGAAATATTGTGCCATCATAAGAGGTCAGGTTGCTCCATTAAACAATGTCAAATGTTGCATACCAAGAAACCCAAAGCACTTCATGTTGATCAACAACATACCAATAAAGAATTGAGGTCTTTGTTGATAACCCATGCTCCCCTAATTCACAACTCATCCTCATGGACAAAAATTACTCTTCCTACTAGAGATAGTCCCTAGTCTTCACACATAGTTGTCAAATCAACCACAATATGACATCTTTGATCATTAATAATGGTAGTCAAAACAATGTCATTTCCCAGAGTTAGTTGATGAACTAAAGTTCCCACTACTCCTTGTTCCAAACTTTGTCAATTAGGGTGGGTCTAGGATACCAAGCAACCCACCCTGGTTACATGCAATTGTTTTGTAAACTTTGCTATCGAGTATTTTCATTACATCATGGAAGTCAATTGATGTGACTTTCTCCTTGGTGTGTTGTACCAAATTGACCACATAACACACTTTGATTGATTGATTAAAGGAAGTCGATAATGAAGATAAGTTTCCTTCTTCCAATATCGAAGCCCTTTACACTCACATTTTGATGTTTTGTATAACATGACAGTATCCCTCCCACTCCAAACATCAAATATGTTATTGATTTTATTCCAACTATCTCTTCCTTTCCATTATCCTCCTTGCAAAACTACTCTTTTAGAAAGCATCAAGATGGAGCATCAAGTATAGTGGTTGTTACGAGATGGTAAGATCATACTTGACACGAGAAGCGAATCTCAATAAAAGGTTGAGTGTGCAGAGGTTGTGCATAAATAACATGGTGCTCAACAAGATTATGGTCAAGAATCATCACCTCCTTCCCACGATCGATAATCTAATAAATTAGTTGAAAACAACTAAGAATTTCACCAAGCATGACTTGCCTTTTGGATACCACCAAGTTTGTAATATGGAACCTGGATGCATGTGTGTTGTATCAATATGACCACATAGCAGACTTTGATGGCTATCATCAAACTAATACACTTCATAAAGACACTAAGATCTATAAGCGTGCATCTCCTTCTACCACTTCCTTGATGTTAGATATTGTTAAGAACCAATACTAGATCTGAAGATATAATCACCACAAATACTGAATACACAATAGATCCACAAAACAATATAGAAGAAACCACACTTTATTATTACCAAACCCTTGAGGTAGGGCAACACCATACAATGGATCCTATTATGGAAGGGATCCTCTC
>SNQJ01S0030182.1:0-22824 GCA_010110895.2 Picea sitchensis
GAATGAATTTTGGTTTTCTATATTGTTTACTGTTTTTCATCTGTACCAGTTATCAGTGGGTATAAGACCAGTCAACGCTTTCAGAATTCTATATATATATTATGCTTCATCGGGTTATTTTCTTTACATTTTTCTTCTTCTGTTTATACGTGAAATTCTCCCTTGATAGGAGCCTTACTCGATAGACAGCTAAATGTTTTCTCTCACCTCATACATTTTATTAAAATATAACTCAGTTACGGGAAAGAGCCTTTGATTTGCACCCCGTTTTATTCCTGAAACCGTAAACTCTCTTTTATACGACCGAATTGAGACAACACTTAATTTCCCTCTGAAGTTTTCTTATTTTACTGTTCCTCCATGACTGTCCCTGTACCAACTCAGCCCCATATCGAACCCGGATTATCAAATCAAACACACATTTCCTTAAACCTTTTCGATACCATTCTTAAAACAGCCACTACCCGGGTTGAACTCGAACGTTCATAGGCAGCGATTGAACAGGATATAAACATTCAGGAACAGTTGGAAGCTAGACAACGCCAACGTAGAAATCTTCCCTAGTTTTCCTTGCCGAAGGTTGAGGTTTCTCTCTTCTCTACCCTTTACCCACTTTCAGATGCCTAGACACTGTACTTCTAAGCCTTAAGTACAGACTCTGGAACAACATATCCAATCAATTGTGATATGGCCTGATCGAAAAGAATCTGTCAAAATACGCCATATCATCAAAATGGAGACATGTAAATGGTCAATGGTGTGTACGTGGAGAGTATGATAAGTTCAGTTTAACACTCCTTGTACTTTTTATCATCATAAAAATGTTTGCTTCACAACCAAATATAGGTTGACACGTTCTAATGCAATCGTGAGGAATTATTTCACCAAAATCACAACAGTTGAACTCTTTGTCATCGACAAAAGTTCCAATTAGTTGTCAAGTCAGATCATACGAAGGTCTTGTCAATCATAGAAGATCGAATTTACAGGATTTCTATCATATTTGCATTGATATTTTCATGTTACATGTTAATCATGTAAATGTACATTTGCATGATTAACCATTATCAGTTTGTTCTATTTATATGAAGCGGTTTCTATAATATTGGTTCATATGGAACACTTAGACCATTTTTTACTATTTTCTTTATGCCACGTTTCATAGTGTGAGGTAATTGAATAAATCGTTTTTATTATGAAATTATTGTAAAGAAACATGTAATAATTGACTTATATCTAGAAATATCAAAATTTAAAGGCATCATAATAGTATCAAAATATTGTAAAAGAAGCAACTGGAGACTTTAGAAAGAAGAGTAGGTTAGGAGATTTCAGCAAGTGAAGACTGCGTGTTTTTGGAATGAGCCCCATGGGCCATTCTTTTGTAAATATCTTAGTCATGGAACTTAATGTATTGGATTCATCTCTCAGTTATATAGAGCCTTGTGTTTTCTTTCCATTTTATGTATTAATATTCTTTAAAATTAATCTCTGTTCTTTTCTTTCATTTTATAATTTGTAGTAAGATTGATATAATTTGGAGACATAAATTTGGTACGACTACCACCACTATCTTATATGTTTGTTGGTTTATATATATATGCAACTTATTTTATTTAAATTCCTTTTTGTTGGATTCATAATTTATGCTTAGCTCATGCATTTATATTTTGTTGGATTCATTGTATAATGCTCAGTAATTCATCATTTCTTCATCACAGATTAGTGAAGACTTCCTTACTCTTTGTTGAGTTTGGGATTTAATGTTATTCTCATTTTCTTCCATCTTTCATTATCATCCTTTCTACTATGTTGGATGAGACTCCTTTCTCAATGGATTAGGCCTATGATCTGAGAGATTTACAGTTTCTTAATCTCGATCTTTTGCCATTTTATCCTTAACTTTGTTTATCCTTCTTTTTAATTCATTCAAATCTGGCACTTGAACTTAATGATGTGAGTTTATGCTTAGTGACAGTGAGGAGTTAGATTTCTAAATCATATGATGGAGCCCCCTTTTTTCTAAGAGCCAGCTTGGATCTAAAGTTAGTTTAAAGATGTCTTGGCATTGTTCCTAAGCAACTAGTAATGATCTCAAGTTACAACATATTTTTGGTGTCGTTGTCAGGGAACGAAGACTCAAAATATTTTCCCTGGTGTATGATAAAGATTAGATCTTATTCTTGTTGGTGAACGAGATTCATACAACAAGTTGCATATGAATTTCAAGCTTATATTTTAATTTAGTTTTCACCTGACAACTCCATTGTAATTCCAATCAGATTTTTAAAGACTCCATTGGGAAATGAATGATGTTGATGAAGAAATGAAAAATAATTGTAAAATGATCAGGTATCAATTGGTGAGTTCATTTCAAGAAATTTTGTATTTATTGATTGGTCCTTTACTATTCTTTCTTATACATATGAAAAAAGTTTGCTACTCTTTTTTACATTTAGAGGGTCATGCTTTCAAAATGTCATCTCTTTTCTTAGAAAAAGAAACCCCATCTTCTTGTGTTCCTCAAGAAGACAAGCTCTCTTCATTAGCACATTTTGTATATAATAATGCCTCTTGTAGCGTTATCTTTTGAATTTTTTCTTGAACAAAAAGTCGTAATCCCTATTCTTCCAAAACATAGTTAGTATTTTAAATCAGTTGAGAATGAGACTTATATATCAACTCTTATAGATAGTAGTATACATCTTGAACATCCTGCAAAGATTCATCCTTGGGTTATAAATAGGTATAAACCTCTTAAGTTTCCATATGTCCTTCATGATTTACCTCCCAAAGTTTTTCAAATATCTTCCCAAATTCAATGGAGAATATTATAATTCAACAAAAAAGCACATGGCATCCTTTGAACATTTCACAAATTGTGTAGATATTTAGCATGAGGATGTTCACTTAGTCTTTAGAAGGAGAAGCTAGAAGATGCTTTATAGATTTAGTCTTTGATTCTATTAATTCTTGGATTGTTTATCATGATCTTTCCTTGCACAAATGGGCTGAAAGGAAATCTCACCATCAATATATTTATGTGTCTTATACTATAAAAAGAAGAAATGATGAAATTGTTACAAGGTTCAACAGAAGATTTGAAAATGTCTATCACAATTTGCCTATTGATATTCAACCTTATGAAGTTGTTGTCAAGGTGTATTATACATTAGCACTTGTTGGAGTTACTTCACACACACCTAGGATTTATTTTTCCTAAGTTTTTTCCTTGTTTATTAGTCATTATTCAGTCTCATATATTTTAGGAAGAATATTCCTCTAGGGGGAATATTCTCTTCAGTTTTCACTTCAGTTTGATCAGTTGAGTGGATTTTAGATGCTACATTGGGATTATCACCATGCAACATTGGGATCATCACCATATAATGCGCATTTTCCTTGGGATAAATACCATACTAGCGCATTACCCATGATTCCCTGATCTCCTCCTCACTTCACTATGTTTCAGTCAATTAATTGAAGACTGGTAGACTAGTTCACTCAACTAGGTGGCAATTCACTCCCATAACTGCTCGAGAGACTATACTAGGTGGCAGTTTACTCCCGTAATTGTTGGTGTGTGTACATATCACTCTAGACCACCACTATGGTGCATTGGATTCTCCTCCACTGCGCATTGGCTGAGCTATACAGAGTATATCATGTGTAAATTATCATTCATTCATTTGGTTAATGAGAATTCTTCCATTCTTTCTCTCCTGCTTCTCTTTTCTTCTATTTTCTCTGAAACTGTGTATGTCAATTACCAACTAGATATATTATGTGTAGGTTCAACACATTTACATGGTATCAAAGCTGATGGACTACTAGGGAAAAGACACACCAAATTATTTTTGTAGGTACCGAAGATTGAAGACATGGGAAAAATGGAATTTCCAAAAGAATTCATTCTTACACCTTACAACTTCTTTGCATGGAAGGAGAACATGATCATGCATTTTCAAAGCATAAGTTAATGCAGTTGTCATGAACAAAAATACAGAACCAACATCAGCCATAGAAAAATCAAGTTTCATCGAATGGATGAAGCATTGAGAACAATTTGTAGTCTCATTTCTCTTGATCTCCTCTTTCAAATATCTTCCTGTAAAACCCCAAATGAAGCATGGAACACGATGGAAGGGATCTTTGGAAAACAAAACGAGATGAGGTGACACTTGCTCGAGGTGTTCTCACATTGGATCCAAAAAGCTTCGACAATTTTCAAGATTTCTTTACAAAATATAAGGATTTACTATCGCAACTCAGGCTTTGGGGTTGATAAATCTAAGGAGGGAAAACAAATGGTTCTCACCATTAACTCCAAACTTGGTCCTGAATTCTCAATGTTTGTATCCACATTCCATTCAGTTATATTCACCTATGGAGCCACACGGAAGATGCCTTCTCTTGAGGAATTGATCGAATCTTTGACTGAAGCGGATAAGCTCATCAACATGGGAAAATCAAAGCCCCAAAGATTGAATAAACTCATTTGTGAAATATGGAAGCGGTCATCAATATCAAAATCTAAAGATAAGAACAAAAGGAAATCTCATTACAAATCCAGAAGAAGGAAGGGGTACTCAAAACCCTTCAACGATGCCTCTGGATCCAAGGTGGAAAGGGAAGAAAAGGAGAGAAATGCACATACTTCCATAAAAGATTCCATCCAGAATCTACATGCATGCACAAAAACATATATATAATGATCCAAATGCTTCAACAAAACAACCTTGGAGATGCATCCCGAGGGTGCCAAGAAGAAGAAGCCAAAATATTCAGAATTCCAAGAAGGCAATTCTAGCCATGCCTTGATTGCCATCAACTCCCTCTCTCAATGCTTGGATGGTAGATTCATGAGAATCACATGGCTGCCACAAAGTATATTATTCTTCGGATGCATGCAAAGGTCCTCATATTACGATGGGGGACAACTCTCTGGTCGAGGTCACCAACAAATGAAGGTTTGAACTCACCAATGGAAGCTTAGAGAATGTGTTGCGGTTCAAACTTTTAGATCAATCTTCTCTATGTCAAATGACAAATTGGCACCGAGAGAAAATTCATATTCACCGTGATGCAATGGATCTATGACATGCAAACAAATTCTAGGGTTTCTACGATTGTGAGTTAAATCATCAATCTATGCTTTACACATTTTCTGAATTTACTGAACCAGATTATGCATTACTACATACCCATGCTGATGAAAGTAGTAAGATATGTACAGAAGGTTTGAAATTTAAATTTCAAATATATGCAACATCTTAGCAAGCAAAGGATTGGTTGATGGTCTACGGAACATCCATTTCTCCAAATAAATATGTGAGGGATGTGTTCTTGGAAAACACCCTCGAGAAATTCAACAAAGAAGAGACTTCGAGGAGGCTTCCTTTCCTTTAAGATCTGATCCATAGTGACCTCCTGGGCCCTTTTCCCCATCATCAATCAAAAATCAAGGTATGTGCTCATTTTTTTATGATTTCTCACACTTCACATAGTTTTATTTCTCGGGAGGAAAAAATTAGGGTCTTTCAACACCTCAAATATTTCAAAGCCCTAGTTGAGACATAGTCAGGAAACAAAATCAAATTCCTCAACTGATAATGGGGGAAATTATGTCAACCATGAGATCTAGAACATTTTTCATGAGATAGGGTTCCACTTACATCACCTGAGTTCCCTATACTCCGTAGCAAAGCAGAGTTGTTGAAAATAGATCTCTAAAGAGATGGCATCTTGCATGCCCATGCAAAGTCACTTCCACGGATACTATGGGTCGAAGAACTTAATTGTGAAACCTACATCCAAAACAGATATGCCCATATATCAATCAAGGATAAGACCCTATGAGGCTTGGAGGCGACCTCAAGCTGGAAGTGACCCACTTTCATATTTTAGGTTCCTTGCATGGGTCGGGATTCCCTTTGAAAAGAGGAAGGCACTTGATCCACGAGAATAGAATGTGTCTTTGTTGGATACCCGGCAGGTATGAAGGGATACAAACTTATTGATCTTTCGTCAGACCATCTCATCATTGAGCGAGAATATCCAAATCAAGGAAAAGTGTCTCACATGTACCTGTGTTGTCTGCAGACACATTTGTTATTCCACCTATATCGGGGTAGTGAACATGCATGTCGACTCTTCTTGGATGAGAGTTCAATTCAAAGGAATTATGATCCAGGATCACAGTTGATACGGTCGGATCACGAGGAAATTGATTTACATAGCTATATTTAGATGTAGAGAGCGAGATTAATTTAGAATTGGGTTGGGACTACTCTTTAAGATGCCGCGAGGATCTTGTTGGGGGATCCAGTGATACTAGGAGGATTCGATCTAATTTTGAGGAGCCTCACTCTTTCCTCAACGCCAACGGAACCAGCTCCCACGGAATCTTTTTCTTGGTTCGATATTCCAATCCATGGTCTTGGCGAACTGCTTTGAAATCCCTTTTGGGAATCAACAATGTAGGGGGAGTACAACTCCCTCCTAGAGAAACAAACTTGGGATATGGTTCCCCTTCATTCTGGAAGAAATATTGTCAGGTGCATATGGGTCTGGAGTTAAAGGTGCAATTGATGGATAGATTAGAGATACAAAATAGGATAGTTTCCAAAGTTTCAGCGAGGTGCATGGCATTGACTATGATGATACCTTCCTCAATTGTGAAGATAGATTCCATACATTTAGCACTTGCCATTGTGGAAACAAAGGGATGGGAATTCCATAAAATGAATGTGAAGAATGCATTTTTTCCGCGGTGGAGTCTTCTCCGAGGAGATTATGGATCATCCTAGGGGATTTATGTAGGATTCATCTTTAGTCTGTCGACTAAACAAGTCTCTTTATGGACTCAAGGAGCTCTGAGGGCATGACATGCCAAGATGGACTCCTACATCTTGTCACAGAACTTTGTATCAGTGTAAATCAAGCCAAATATTTACATGCTTAGGACGGCTAATTCACTTACATTGGGATGATGGACACTTAGGATTTAGTTAATATCCACTTGGTCTTATGTGTCGTTGGGTAAAAGTTGTTTCTTAGTGTGTTTATTTGGTATGCATTTGTAGTTAGGAAATCCGATGGTCACAATATGTTCCCGGAGCCTTACTGCAGGTGTCGGCAGTTCATACTCTCCCTCGATCTTAACTGACCCATTGATATTTGTCTTAACACCCGATTGGTCCATGATATCTATTTAAATATCATGGAAATTCATTTGTCGATGATAGAGATTGTGAAAACTCTCTTGTAAAATCTCTTTGTAATCTTTTTTCTTTGCATTAATAGACTTCTCTCAAAATTGGTCGCGTTGGTTGGGGCCGTCGATGTTTCTCCATGGGGTTTTACCACATGAAAACATCTTGTGTTGTTGTCTGATGCAGTTATGTGAGGTGGTTCTTGAATGTGTTCATCCTCTGTTGAAATACGTGTTGTCGAACATGGTATCGAGCTTGTTTGAAGACCCGCTCACGTTGTAGATCGAAATCATTGAAGACGAGTTGTCTCATCTACATTTTCTATCATTTATGTAAATTTATGAATGCGAGAGGATTGTTAGATTTATTATGCAGACTCTTTTAGTCAATAGCACTTTTGTTTCCTCGAAAAGGTTCCATTTTTCCCAAGATACGGCTATTATAATCAGATCTGGAGGTATAAACCCTGAATACACATTTTTAAAATATTTTCAGAGTAGTATTTTGTTTTTATTTTGGTTTTATTTCGGTTTGATATTATTTTTTTAGGGTTTACTACTATTTTAGATCTATGTATATGGAGTGCTTTGTCGCGATCTGAGGAAAATCAGCTTGGAATGGGAAAAGGTGCATCATCAGAGATGCAAGCAGCGAGATCTAACCCTTGTTGTCATCAGAAGCGAAATTTTTCTTGTGGCTGAAGAGTTTTTTTTTTTTTTAACAGCTCTCAAAAGTTAAACAGAAACAACAACAATCCTCCTTCTAAAAAGTACAATATGTTTTGCTAGACCATTTGGTTAAAAGTTGTGCCTTTATTAAGTAAGAGGTCTTGGGTTTCAAGTCTCTCTTTTTGTTACCTTTTGAAAAGTTCATGCTAAAATTGTAAAGTGTATTTCACTTCAAGTATAAAGTGAATCACTATAAGTAGCTTTAATATTTTATTTTAGAGTTATTTATTTTGCATGCATCTTTTACATTATAAGTAACTTCATTGTAAAAAGTGATCCCCACTTTTCTTTATAAAAGTGGATCACCTCATAAAACAACTACACTATCACGTGGCTATTTTGTTTACCGTTTATGCCTTTTTTCAAAGGGCATAACTCTCACATCAAAGTCTTTGCAGTGCCATTTTTTAAAAGCCACCTAATTTTTTGAGCTCTTTCAAATGGGATCCTTGAGTTTGGTTTTAAATCCTTATTATCTTTTGCATATTTAATATGGCTTCTAGAAGTAATGTTTTACAATACCAACTACTTCCAATGGAAATCTCATATGGAAGATTTATTAAGAAGTAAAGTCTTGTACTAGATTACCTTGGGAAAGGAAAACAAATTATTGACTGATGATAAAAAAATAAATGGGCTAATAGAATTGATGAAACCGCGTGGACTAATATGAATTTCCATCTCTCATGATTTAAAGATACCACCTCAAAGAAATTGATGACCCGAGAAGAAGCTTGGGACAGATTGAATTTGTGTTTTGGTAAACTCAATATTATTCAAGCATAACAATTAGAAAATCTTGACCTTGAGTCAGGTGTTTTTCTTGCCTTGGAACTATCTATCTAGGTTTAAAACACTCAAAGGCATGTGAAGAATGTAGATAAAGATGGAGGAAGGCGTTGCATCTATCTTATTCTTTATAAGCTAGGTAGTGCATGTGTGTTTGTATCTACCTTTTATGCCATGAGAGGCTCTAGGAAATCTTATGAAAAACCCACTCTTGAGTCCTTTTGTGTTGCTTTGATTAGATAGGAAGATAAACTTGGCACAACTTGGAGTGATCAACACTGTGGTACCTCCAACAAAGCCTTGGTTGCCCAGCCGGAAGATAAACCAAAGAATCCCAAGAAGCAACATCCTGTACAACAACAAAGTATAAGGGTCCCAAACCCATAGGACAATTTTTCTCGAATGGAGACAAAGAACAAAATAAAAATAAAGCTTGGACATTTGCAACTTTTGTGATAAAGATGGTCATGATGAGTCCAAATGTTCAAGAAGATTGCATCTTTAGAGGCGATTGATGAAAGCACAACCTTCGGTGTGATCCTACTTCTTCTTCTTCTTCTCATGAATGTGCACTTTCATACGGTTTCTCCTTCAATACACCTTCTACTTCTACTTGTGATAAATTGGACTTATTGATTATCGGGCATCTTATCATATGGCTAAGGATAAAGAACATATTTTCTACTCTAAATGAATGTAACACCAAGAAAATATTTGTTGGTGATGATAGATCTCTTAATGTTGAAGGATTTGGAGCGATTACAAGTAGAAAATGCCCATTTCAATGATGTATTATGTGTTTCCAAGTCTTTCTTGTAACCTTCTATCGATTATATCAAATCACTCATTTAGATGAAGGTAAAAAAGTAGAGTTTTCACCTCACCAAAGTTGTAATCAAGGATCTAAAAGTCTAATCGTATTCTTCACAAGCTGGAATTGTTGATGATATTACCGGGTTGGCCTAGAGTTTGACAACTTTGGGTCATCATCTTTTTCATCGATTTTTTGTTGCTCATAGCGATGGCTTGGGCAAACTTTGGCATGAGAGGTTAGGTCATCCTGACTGTCGTTCATGGAAACTATGTAATCAACAGATTGGTGGTTGTTAGATCCTCTTGTTTCATGCGGAGATGTGGTAATTGTGTGGGATGTTCTCGACAAACATCATCGGGTGATTTTGACGTGCCTCTTGTACGCCTCAGTCCTTTACATCTTGTTGCATGTTGTGTGGTCCACTTTCTTCTCCTTCTTTTACCGGGTGCAAGTATTTCTGCTTTCATTGATGACTTTTCTAGACATACTTGAGTTTACTTCTTAAAACTTAGGCCGAAAGTTTTTTACAAGTTTTGGCCTACAAGGCCCTTGCAGAAAATCAATTTGGATATCAAATTCAAGGTTAAGAACAAATAATGGAAGTAGAATATGTGAACAATAATTTTACAAATTAATGCACTACACAGGAATCCAAATGCAACAAATTGTTCCATATACACCACAACAAAATGAATTGTTGAGAAAGAACCACACATTAAAAGAAATGGCTAATTGTATGATCCAATCTAGGGATTAAATCTAAAGTATTAGGTGGAAGCCATCAAATGTGCAAATTACATAATAAATCACCTCCCATAAAGGATCTTAAAATATAACACTGGAAGAAGCTTGGACGAAAATTAAACCGGATGTAAGTCCCTTATGTGTATTTGGCGATTATAGCATGGGCTCACATTCATAATGAGAAAGGCTTATTCACGACCTAAAAGTGATTAGTGTATATTTGTTGGTTATTGAAGATGTCAAAGGTTCTAGAGACTTCTTCAATCACATTGTAATGAAATTATTATTAGAAGGGATGTTGAACGATAAAATATCTTGGCTACTTGAGCCTAATTATTTGTGCCTTCTCTTGTCTTGTGAGCCTAATTCGGCGGGTGTGCGTTCTTCGGGCTGCGAGCCATCTTCGACGTTTGTGCAGTATACGTCTGGTTTCTTCTTGGATGATGGCGGTGAGGGCGAAAAATCCACCCTCGACTACTCACCCACCCTCGGATGAGTCCTTTGAACTGAACCAGCACTAGTTCCACTTCTTCCTAGATGGTTGGTTCAGCATGAGAAGCATTTGGTGATCTTGTCGATGATACTTCAGATCAGCATCGACACGTTCACAGTTCAATGAGCCTCTTCTCTTTTTTGGCTCAAGTTTGAAAACTCATGATCGAGAGACATTTGCAGAAGATTCGGGTCATCCAGTTGGGATACAACAATGAATGAAATTATCATTCTTTAATGGCAAACAATACTTGGGATCTTGTACCTCTTCAAAAGGAAGAACTTGTCGAGATGTAAATGGGTCTACAAAACTATGTATGCATCGGATGGAAGTGTTGAAGACACAAGGCTTGGTTAGTTTCGAAAGGATTTTCCCAAGTTGAGAGAATTGACTATCATGAAACCTTTTCCCTTGTAAAATGAATTCCATCCACCTTTTCTACCTTATTGTCTCACATAAATGAGAGGTCCATCGGATGGATGTTAAATCCACCTTCTTGCATAAGGAGATTTTCAAGAAGAAATCTACATGGACAACCTCTTAGCTATGTCGAATGAAGCTCTTGTTTGTGTAGCCAAGAAATCTCTTTATGGTCTCAAGCAAGCTCGAAGAGCTTGGTATGCTTAAGAATGGACACCTTTCTTATTGCCGGATTCTCTAGATGCCATTCTAATCCTAATGTCTATACCAAGAAAGTGGGAAGCCATCTCATAATCCTTGTCCTTTATGTTGATGACCTTATCCTTCTTGGTAGTGACTCAAAACTTTTAAACCATGTGGCTCCGGTCTTAAGAGAAGAAATTTGAAATGGCAGGACTTAGGTTTCCTTTCTTCTTTGGCCTTCAAGTTTGCAAACCAATGAAGGAATTTTTCTTTCCCGGTCTAAATATGCTTGTGACCTTCTTTGTCACTTTCACATGAAGGTTAACAAACCAAGCACTTCTCCCTTCGGTCACGGAGTCAATCTTCTTGTCTGTCTTGAAGTTGATGCCACTTTATACCGTCGGTTAGTTGGTAGCCTCTTATACTTGATGATACCCATCTGATCTTTCTTTGATATTGGTCCTGTTGCTGGGGTATATGAAACACCCATAAAATCCATTGGAAAGAAGCTAAAGGATGCCATTATGTCTATGGTGCAGTTAGGTTGGGATACATTACAGTTCAATGGGGACTCCTTTATTGGTTGGTTTCGATCATCAACTTTAGTAGGTGACCCCGATGATGGGAAGTCTACTACAGGTTATGTATTCAGTAGTTTGAGGATACATCGCTTGGGCCTGTAAGAAACGACAAACTATTGTACTTTCTTCACCAGAAGCAGATTACTGAGCAACGGTAAATGCAAATCAAGAAGCCTTGTGGTTAACAGTCCTTCGAGTTTGGATTCAGTGGCGACATCCAACCAGCCTTTAGTGTGACAATCAGTGCCATCAAGCTCGCCAAAAAAACCAGTTCAACATCAGCGTAGAAAAAAAATTGAGCTCCATTGAAGCTCTAATTTCCTTGATAAGAGTTATTGAAGTGCTCTTTTACACTACAGAAGATCAAGTTGGAACATTTTCACAAAGTCTGTTACAGAAGCAAGTTTTCCAAACTTAGATCTATGTTAGGAGTTCGGAAAGTTGTCATTGAGGCTGATGAATCTCGCCTCCTTTACTTCTCCTATTATTGTCACTATTGTAAATCCTTCAATCTATCCCAAGTTGTTCTTAAGGGGATGTTGGGATATTTAGACATTTAGGAGTTATCTAAGATCAACTTGGTCTAATATTTTGTTAGTTAAAAGTGTGTTTCTTGGTGTGCTTCTTTGGTATGCATTTGTAGTTATGAAATCGTGTTGGTTGTGGGCTTTGATTATCTTCTTGATTGAGAGGGTCTTTTACTTTCATCCATGTTTATACCCATGAAGTATTTACCCAGTATGCTCTTCATGTAGAGTCTTAGAGGGGGTACACGCACCCCTCTGCTTGAGGTCAGGGGCTATCCCACGGATGGGGAATCTAGGGGCAAGTGAGCCCCATTGAGAGTTAGTGAAACCCCAAGGAAAAATGCCTTGTAAATGTATATTGTAATTTCATTGTAAATCACGACCATTCATTATAAGATTCATGAGAATCTAACGGAAAAGATTATGTTAGGGTTTTTTTTGCAGAAGGCAACCCTCTTTTATGAAATGTATTAGCGACTATGGTTGATGGTGAATATTGAATTATGAGATAGGAAGGCGTGAGGAAAGAGGAAGTTATAGTGGGTGTTTTTTTAGGTTGTATCCCTTCATTTCTTTGGATAATAATAAAAGGAAGGACACGATTTCTCACGGTGGATGTAGCCCACAGCTGGTTGAACCGAGGTAAATGTCTCTCTTATTGTGTATCTTTTGTGCTTTGTTTCCGCATTTGTTTTATTTATTGCTCCACGGTCACATTTTCTAACAATCGGCGTGGTCACGATATGTTCTCAAACAGCCGGAAGTGATCGGCGGTCCTCTCTCCTCAATGCTAATGGTCATTGATTAAGTGGCTTAACACTAGATTGGTCCATGATCTCTATTTAAAAAGAGCATGGAGGGTCATTGTCGATGATGGAATTGTGATTTTAAAATCTCTCTTTAATCTTTTACTTTTGCATTAATAAAGCTGCTCCAAGTGGCAGCGTTGGCTAGGTGTCGGATGTTTCCTCTGTAAAGGGGTTTTACCGCGTGAAAACATCAGTGTGTTGATCTTTGATCTATTTATGTGAGTGAATTCTTGAGGGTGTTCATCCTATGTTGGAATACTTGTGTTGTTGAACAACTTATACTCATAGTTATGTATGTTGATGATTTGTTGATCACGGTTGCTCGAATTCAATGATTACTACAGTCAAGAGGATTACACTTGGCGAGGTTCTTGATGGCCGAACATGGAGTGCCTTCTTCCTTGGATTGAGATGGAGTCATGATGCATCAAGCATCAAACTATCTCGAATAAGTATGCATGGAATCTCCTTGAGAGATTTCACATAATGACTGCGTCGCCACGAATCCTTTCTATCGAAGTCAAACTTGAGGACAGGTGGGATACTCAGCGGTTGACAACACATTAGCAGAGGCGACTAATGGGGGGGAGCTTGTTGTATCTCACACACTCTAGACCGGACCTCTTCTATGCAGTTGGAGGCAGTCTCTAGGTTCATTCAAAATGTATCATTCTATATATGCGAGTACCATCACCTTTGGGATTCATTATCTGATTAGACTCTACATTGGATCTCATCAAATTCATTGATTTTGACTGGGATAGCGATAGCACTGATATAAAGAATCCATACAGTTACTCACTCAGTCTTAGTTACGAGCCTATCTATTGGTCGAGCAAGAAGAAAGCTGCCATTGTTCTATCTTCATCTGAGGCATAGTACAGAGGGGTGGTCAACATAAACATTCATTATTCAAGCTATGTGGCTACAACATTTTCTCATTAGATTGGGCATTAGGTTTCATCGGTCGATCGTCATAAGGTGTGACAACCAGAGCACTCTGAAGTTAGAGGGTCCGATTGAGAGTGGCGAAACTGAAGCACATCCGAGATCCATGCACTACATGCAGGACTTAGTACGGGGATCATCGACCTACAATTATGTCCCTCTGTAGAACAAAATGCAGACATCTTCACCAAGACCTTCTTTGAGTAGAAGTTTCATTCTCTGTGTAATTGTTGAGCGATTTATATGCTAATAAATTAGGCATAAATTATCAACCTATGGAGTTCGTAATATTATGAGGTGCAAGCACAATATATGTAGGGTGAAAGTAAGCTAACCTAATCTAATGATTGAAAAACAAACACATGACTGATTGGTGCATGAAATAAACAAAAGCATGAAATTATAAATTAAACCCCTAATTGAGAAGAAAGTATGAAATTGATTGCATGACATAAACGAAAGCGTGAAATTGTGTAAATTAAACCTGATTGAGAAAGCGTGAAATTAAACAAAGGAAAAATCATCTATAACATAAATAAAAGTGACAAGCATATGTGAGAGCTCACATAAAATCTATATTAACAACTCAAAATTAACAAATCGATTATGGAGAAATCAAAATATTTATTCTAAAACATCAACTCTATTACAAAATGATGAAATCCATGACTGACTCATTATCTCAAGAGTAAATACTAACTACCTTCTTCTTTTTTCCTTTCTTTCTCTCTTCCTCTCCTCACCAAAATGAGGAGATCCCTCTGTTACATAGGGCATTGAAGATAAGATAACCATCTTACAATTACAAATCCACTTTTCTCAATAATTCCACTTTTCTCTCAACCAATTTTCTATAATTTCAAAATACGTATCCCTTCAAATCCTCTCCACTTTTCTCTCAACAATTTTCTATAAGTTCAAAATACTTATCCCACTTTTCTCTCACAAATCCTCTCATGATATTCCTCCTTGAAATTAGCCTGAATTATCTCCTTCGATTTTTTTAAAAGATGGAGAAAACATTTGGGAAGATTTTGAATACTCCTTGGTTGAAAGATTCAAATATCCCTACATTACAAAGCTCACACAAATCTTTGAGATATATATGAAAAATATATTGATTTCTAGTATTTAATCCTAAATTCTCTTTTAATACTAAAATGAATAAAGTGGAAAATAATAAGGTGAAACCAAATGTATTCCTTGAAAAGAGTATAATGAATGGTAAATGAAGTGATAGAATGTGAGGAATGGCAAAAGAAAAAGAGGATGAAAATGCGACAATTGAGGGCTACCATTCCCCCAACTGAACTTGTGCATGTCCTCATGCAATATGCATAAAACTTTCTTCTCAATTTTGGCTTTGCATGATTATATTTTTTAACAATGAAATGACTGAAAATCACCCTTGCCTCCCTAGCAGTCTTGTTGTCCTCATGCAACCCATCAGTTGATACTTTGGGACTTTTGGCTTCTTAATGAAATCATTCCATGATTTGAAATGTGTGAATGGCAACATTTTTCTTATGGTTTGGTTCTTGTGACAACATGAATATAACAAATGTTGGTTCTTGTGTTAACAACATTACTTTTGTTTTTGTTGCAATACATAAGATTTGAAAGCATGCATGCATTGGAAATAATGAAACATCAATGTACATTAGAAATCGTTTCTTCTATTTTGGCATGATTCATAACATGAATCATGCTAAAATAGAGCAATATCTGGAATCAAGGTATAACAAGGTGTAGTTTGGAAGAGCATGTTGATCAATGGTAAGTGAGATGACATGTGGAAAATGGAATCAAATAATGAATATCCCCTAATTGAAGATGTGTTATATGTGCGAAAAGGAGAAAGGAAACAGAACATGGTGAGGGAATTTTCCAATGCATTCATTCTAGCATGTAAGGAATTGCATGATTAAGTTTAGAAAACAACATACCTCACTTACCCAAAAGTAGATGAACTATGCAATAGGAATGTGGTTGTTGTTAGATCATGAAAAATGTGACTGTTGCTCATGGAATGTGAAGTGAAGGAATATGAATTGTTGATTGGTTGTATGAATCAAAGATGAAGTCTAAAAGTGGGCGTGGTACTTTCACATATGGTTTGGAAAAGAATGCTAGCACAATTGTTGATAAGGTCATAGAAAAACTTATAGTCTTCACACACTTCAAACAGATGGAGTACAATTCTAATCATGTGAATAAATGTGTGATGTTGAGCATGAAAAGAAGTCATTGGATTCTTGGCCATTAGCAGGATATGCGTTAACAAATTGAGTCAATATCGTGCATTGATGTCAATGAGTGCCAAGGTACCTAAAGCACATCTTGTGAAGTGTGAATAAATGAGTTGATGTCAAGCCACTTGCAAGATTTAATGATCAAGGGACATTGATGTATTCCATGATTTTTAGTAGAGAGAACTTACCATTAAGGCATTACAAACTTCAAAGTACTCATAAGGACTTTAGTCTCTATCCCAGATAAGGTGTTGAAATTCGATGGAGCAAGACTTGTTGAAAATTGGAATATGGGAATCTCACATGTCGATGTCTGATGAGTTGTACAAAATGATTGAGTAGGACTATATATGAAAAGATCTCATTGTATACTTGATGTTTATGAAGAAAAGCGAGGATAATGTATTCATGAAAGGGGACTAAATGGTTTTTATTTACAGAGAGCAAAAGATATGAAGGCGAATGGTTTTATTTGCAAGGCAAAGATATGAACTGAAAATGGGGCAAATTGTATGTGACTCAGAAAGGTAGGCATGTGTGAAGTCATGACGGATAAGGCAATGAAAGGTGGACTTCAATACATGGAGGATGAATAAGCTTGGAAGGAGAAGGGTAAGTTATCATGTCATGACGTAATTGGTTTTCTAAAAAATGGTTTTGTAGCGGGAAATGTCATGACATGTGTGATGAATAATTAAGCTCCTTCAAGATTTTAATGAGGCATGTCTTCTGAAAATATTGGTGATCCTTGAAAATCACTTATGCATGAGAGTTGATCATCTTCAAACCTGTAAAAGGTTAGCACTAATCCTGCAATAAATATTGTGAGATCATCAAAAAATATAAAAGGTGGGAATGAGTACGAATGCGAGTAAATCAAATTTCAAAAATAGAGTGTGTTTTTACCTCTCGCCTTGGCGTGCTACTCAAGAAACCAAGTTAGCTTAAATGTAAAAACATTATTTTAATATTGTTTTCATGATTTAGAAAATGTCCATTTGCAAATTTTATATTTTTATTGTTGTTTTGAATTTTTGTAAGTGTGATTATTCCTAAATAAACTAGAAAATAAAAATAAAAAAAAATCAAGTAAACTAGAAAGGTGTTGTTTTTAAGTTTTATTTATTTTTTATTATTTACTTTTAAATTGTTATATTTTATATTTTTTTAGTTTTTGCTTTATTCCACACCACTACTCAAAAGGCAAAGAATTTACATTTTTAATCCCATTTAATGGAGCAAACAAAAAACTCACGCTAAACAGAGCAAATTTTGTTGGTAAGCCAACTCAGAAAAGTTTGTTCATTGGAGCTCAGGGTCCTTCTCTCTCATTTTGGTATGTGTTTATGGTGACTTGGGGTATGTGGCTGCATGAAAGTGAAACCTGGGTAAATAAGGTCAGATTCGTGCTCATATAGTATGCATATCAATGTATGTGCAATCATAAATGTCTATATATATAGGCTTGATTTTGAAGTGCAAACCAGTGAGACAGAACACAAAGCACTTGAGATCCTAAACAAGATAATAGAAAATCAAAAGCCTTCGAGATCCTTAATACTTTGTACATCAACAAGAGACCCTAGTTTCGGAGTTGTAAATTAAATGTGCTCGGTCCCTATAATTGTTTCCAGTTTCTGGGGTTCTCCTATGGACTCCATCACAAAACTGCGCATCAGTTGCTCTTGCCATTTTTGCAAGCTCTCGTTCTATTATGTGAGAAGTCTCACTACAAATATCATGGTGAGAGGGTCACACAAATAGTCAAAGCTTCAATAATCATGCAGTTGCGAGGCTTTTTCTTCATTGATTCATCCGAACATTTTAAATTTTGAGCCACCAGTGGCATGTGAGCCCAAATGCATCTCCATGTCCAAAAATTTTGAGCCCAAATGCAGGGACTCGATCTTCATCACACAATATCTGCATATACTAATCAGTTGGGAACTTTGTCCAGGAACATTTAGAACAAATCTATTCTAAATAATCTGTTGATTGTCGACGGTACTTGGCATAGCAGGGCCAAGTTGCAGAACTTGTGGATTACCACTGGCAAAGGAATATTCCCTCGATGGACATGCTATACCTGGCAGCGGAGCATTAGTTAAAGGCCATGGTGGTCGAAAAGGCGATGGGGCTGGTGGATATTGTTGTACAGATGGTGGATTTTGTTGTGGAGGTGGTGGATATTGTTGTGAATATGGTGCATATTGAGAACAATATCGACTGGATTACCCTATTTACCATACTCGTTTCTCCATTAGTCGATATTACTACAAAAACCTAGTACTGGCCGGTCTGGCAGTAGGTTGTGGTACCCATGTTACCCAAGGGTTGAATGAAGAATATGATGAACAGAGATGTGTGCAACAACTTGATCAAGAAATGGTGCATATCCATGCACGCCATCACTACCACCATGATCATTCCATGCCATAAGATTTGTATCCATATAAATTTAATTGCCATGCAGATTGGGTGTATCCCCCAAGGTGTTCATAGATGTTCAGGACTGTGTAAAAATATTTTCTCATGTGATTCTCAGTGCTACAATTTGAGTATATTTATTGACCAAATTGGGAGAATACGCGTCATTTTGAAATGTTATGTTTGTAGAAACCAAATAATCACTCATTAGAGATCCATGAAATAGGTCCAGCTCGATTGAAAGGGGGCCTGAAGGACTCGACCATTGGCTAATGAACAAGCTATCCCCCCGCAGATTATGTTGTGATGGTTTTTGTTTCAAACAAGATCTCGTTCGAAACGATATTCCAGGCTATTTTTCTTGTGCTTGGAGTTGCAACAAACACACCCAACTATCCTATTCTTAGGCCGACGAGACAAAAAATGGTTGTGTTTGATCCTTGTAGTTTTCTCCGATGACACTTGGGAAAATAAATTTGTAAGATGGTTCATGGTGTGATGGGTTGGCATAATCAATTAAAATCCACTACCTCTCTAACAAACCGAATCATAAAATCTTCGTCAATAATGTAGCAGGTGTCGACCAATTGGCAACAACCTAACACAATCATAACTCTGGCAATGAATGGCGGTGGATGATATCAGTTATCTCCATTGCACGGGCAGGTGGTTTATGAATTTTGAACACACATATTTTTTTGGAGCATATCCTGGACATAATCTCATCATCAAATTGTGGCAAAAAAATAGTGGCACGGAATCTCAGGGGCAAATCTCAACTTCCTAAATCCATGAAGATAATGATAGATATCGCTAGAGGTTGGAGTTAGAATGTATTTCTTTTCAAGCCTTCCATTCAACTTCAACTTTCTATCATTCAACCCGAAGATCAACAAGGATTCAAAAAGCATTTTTGAAAGCAACTATAATCATCTCCTCTCCAGGGTAAGCTCAACAGTACAGGGATCGATATCCTCAACAACAATTTGGATAAGATGCAAGTCATCACATGCTTCCAACACAATGCAATGCAAAAGACGATAAATAAACCACTCAATGTGACCTAATTTTGTTTAATCGACCGCTATTAGATTCAATCTCTGCAATCATAGAGGTGGCATCGTCAATTCTGGTGCGCTTTTATCGAATATACTGTACAGTGTGGAATTCTTACCCTAAGAGCTATGGGTCTGGCTCATGCACCTCTCAGGTGTGCGGGAACTCGCATGTCCTAATCAGGAAATATGGTTGTAATTGTTGTTGACAGTGCTTCCGCAGTTATGCCAAAGACAATAAACGGTGGAAAATTTAGGAGAAAATGGTGTAAGTTCTGAGAGTAAGTTGTCCATGGATGCAATTTGGGGATCTTTGACTAGAATGAGATATAGACTAATCTACAGCTTCAGATTTTAATGATTTTTATTGTTTTAGCAAGTCTCGTTCCAAATCAAAGGGTGAATACCCTTTGGTTTTTTTCATGTTATTCCTAAATCCACAAAGCTAATTTTCTTTATTATTATTATTTTATTTTATTACTATTCTTAATAAAACTAGAAGATTTATTAATTTAAAACAAATTGATTTTTTTATTTTTTTTTTTARCAAATGGAGATTGCAAATTTAAAATTGTAGACGAACAATTGATTAGGCATTTTTCTTTCATCRCCAACAACTTAAATCCTTCTTGAAAACATTTCTAAACACCCTACTTTCTAAACACCCTACTTTATGATCCTCAAGATTGCACGAAGAACGGAGGAGAGCATACTTATTATTCAATGCTAAAACAAAAACTGAAAATAATATTGTTTTATTCATTTTTCCTACGTACTYTACTCTAATTGAAAGTTAGAAATTATTTACATGTAGTCAAATATCCAATGTAACTATACACGCAATAGTAATAAGAAYATATTCACTGTCAATTTTGCGAAATGAAATCTAGAACATACAAAAATAARAATAAAWTCAGTTGTTGTAACTCTGAATTAACTAAATAAAAACAAAAACTTTGATCTAGCCTAATACTTTCTTGGAACCATACTTCGATAGGACTTTCATAGGCTTGAGTTATATTCTGATTTAGATCACTCGAAATCTCTTYGTTGTCCTCCTTGATCTCCCATTCAAATAGTTGTTCCCCATCAGATGTATAGGATTCTTCAAATGTTGATCCTTCTTTTGCTTTTGGAGGAGTAGTTAAGCTTTTGATTGTGGTCAAAATATGCTCTTCTTGGGAAGAAGAGACCCTAGTTGTTGCTAGGATTTGAGTGAGTTGTTCCAAACTTACGCTCATCCTAAAATCATCTTACTAGTATTCAAATCAGATACTACAAATGAAAAATTGGTATAAAATAGTACAAGACATTACGAAACAATACTAGTACAAAAGTAGTGCAAAATCATAGATAAACAAGTACAAAATCAAAAGAAAACTCGTATGAAAACATAAACTAATTCATAATGAAAGAAATAAAACTTGCATAAAAGAAATAAAAGAAAGCACTCTTGCAGTAAAATAAGCACATTGGCAGGAAAAATAAATTGTGGGAAAGTAAACACATTATGTAGGAAAGAAAGCGCATTTGCGGGAAAGTAAATTGTAGGAAAGTAAACTAACTGAGGAAAGTAAACAAACTAAGAAAAGTAAGCAAACTTGCAAAAAAAGTAAACACTCTTGTGGAAAGGGAACAACAAGGCTTTGGAACAACCCATTAAAATGGATGTGTAGGTTCTTACCTCTCGTCTTAAAGTTTCTCCTCCCCCTTGTTGTGTAATTAAAGGAAACCTACCTACCTAAGCTCTAATCCCTTTAGCACCTCCCCGGCAACGACGCCAAAATGTCGAGCGATTTATATGCTAATGAATTCGACATAAATTATCAACCTAGGGAGTTTGTAATCTTACAAGGTGCAAGCACAATATATGTAGGGTGAAAGTAAGCTAACCTAATCTAATGATTGAAAAAGAAACACAACACTGAAATTGAATTGCATGAAATAAACGAAAGCATGAAATTGCATAAATTAAACCTAATTGAGAAAGCATGAAATTGCATAAATTAAACCTAATTGAGAAATCATGAAATTGAATTGCATGACATAAACGAAAGCATGAGATTGCATAAATTAAACTTGATTGAGAAAGCATGAAATTAAACAAATGAAAAATCATCTATAACATAAATAACAAGTGACAAATGACAAACATATTTGAGCTCACATAAAATATATATTAACAACTCAAAATAACAAATCTATAATGGAGAAATCAAAATATTTATTCTAAAACATCAACTCTATTAGAAAATGATGAAATCCATGACTAACTCATTATCTCAAGAGTAAAGACTAACTATGTTCTTCTTTTTCCTTTCTTTCTCTCTTCCTCTCCTCCTCCCAAATGAGGAGAGAGCCCTCTTATTTATACATGAGTGCTTTGAAAAGAAGATAAGCAACTCATAATTACAAATCCACTTTTCTATCAACCAATTCCACTTTTCTCTCAACCAATTTTATATAATTACAAGATACTTATCCCATTTTTCTCTCATAGATCCTCTCATGATATTCCTCCTTGAAATTAGCTTGAATTATCTCCTTCAAATTTTGAAAAGATGGAGAAAACATTTGGGAAGCTTTTGAATACTCCTTGGTTGAAAGCTTCAAATATCCCTACATTACAAAGCTCACACAAATCTTTGAGAGATATATGAAAAATATATTGATTTCTAATATTTAATCATAAATTCTCTTTTAATACTAAAATGAATAAAGTGGAAAATAATAAGGTGAAACCCAAATGTATTCATGAAAATAGTATAATGAATGGTTAAATGAAGTGATAGAATGTGAGGAATGGCGAAAGGAAAAGAGGATGAAAATGCAATAATTCT
>SNQJ01S0030182.1:22874-59626 GCA_010110895.2 Picea sitchensis
CACTTTTCTCTCAACCAATTTTCTATAATTACAAAATACTTATCCTATTTTTCTCTCACAAATCCTCTCATGATATCCCCCCTTGAAATTGGCTTGAATTATCTCCTTCAAATTTTGAAAAGATGGAGAAAACATTCGGGAAGATTTTGAATACTCCTTGGTTGAAAGCTTCAAATATTCCTACATTACAAATCTCACACAAATCTTTGAGATATATATGAAAAATATATTGATTTGTAATATTTAATCATAAAGTCTCTTTTAATACTAAAATGAATAAAGTGGAAAATAATAAGGTGAAACCCAAATGTATTCATGAAAATAGTATAATGAATGGTTAAATGAAGTAATAGAATGTGAGGAATGGAAAAAGGAAAAGAGGATGTGGCGAAAGGAAAAGAGGATGAAAATGCGACAATTTTGAGACTCAACATTCCCCCCAACTGAACTTGTTGCATGTCCTCATGCAACCTTGCATAAAAATTTTCTTCTCAATTTTGGCTTTGCATGATTATATTTTTTAACAATAAAGAGGATGAAAATCCCCCTGCCCCAACTGATCTTGTTGCATGATTGATCCGAAATCGGATCCAGAAGCTTGACAGGGCTTGAAAAATGCTCAAAAATGAAAATGCTCGGAACGCAATGAAACCTGTGCCATTGCGTCCGTCTCGTCTTCCTGATTTTGGTGGTATATTTACTTTGTCAAACGGAGTCCGTATGGAGAAGATATCACATTCTGTCTGCAAAGTTAAACAGGCAAAAAACTTTGTTGACTGTGCAGTCCGTACAGTCCGTACGGACGCTGACGTGGCATGTCTGTACGCTAACATGGCATGTCCGTACAGATGACACGTGGCAGGTCCGTACAGGTGACATGTGGCGACTCCAGGGAGTGACACGTGGCAGGCAGATTTGGACTTTTGGGCGTATAGTTGGGCCAATCCCAAGGTGACACGTGTCACCACTGAAAGGGTGGCATGTGGCACAGGTGACGTCAGCAAGTGACGTGGTGGAATGATGGGATAGTACGACGATGACATGGCAAGGTTGACTGGATAGTACAGAAGATGATGTGGTTAATTGACGTGGCAGTACGGTTCTGGCATGTGGACCAATAGGCGATTGTCACGTGGCACGGATGACGTCAACATATGATGTGGCAACTCTAAGATGATGTGGCATGGATGACGTGGCAGGTGACAAAGCCGTACGACAGGGCTGACGTGGCAAGGTGACCTGGCAGATTTCGGTGAATCATATTGTGACACGTGGCATTCATTGGTTGGATGTAGAGGTGCCACGTGGCCCAGTCAAGGGCTGCCACGTGGCACCCCGTGATTTGTTGTTGGGTTTACATATGAAAGTTTGGTATGTCGCCGAAGGGGTTCGAAACCACGACCTATCGAGCGGGCCAAGGACTGGCAGGGCTGGGCTAGCCACCCGCCCCGCCGGTGGTTCTTGTTAGCAAAATGGGCGAATTTTTATTTATATTGAACCAAGGTTTGAAACGGCGGGGGAATGGGCCGGGGCTTAGCCCCAGCCCATGGTCCAACTGACCTGACCACATGACCAACACTCGACGGAGGAGCCAACCACCCAAACGGGCGCGGTTATAACTACCAGCCCCATGGTCCTATTACACCATACGACCGTTCAAAGAGGGCGCCCGCATGAGATAAGGGGGCTAAGCCCGATTTTTAACCAGATTATAGTTATAAAGTGGGTTATTTAACCAATTTTTTTGGGTTTAATTATTGTTTAACTCATTTTTTAATGTAATTAATCCATTTTTGGGAGTTATTGGGTAGTTTTGGAGCCTAATTTTTGGGAGGAAGTTGGGGANACCACCACTATGGTGCATTGGCTTCTCCTCCAGTGTGCATTGGTTGAGTTATACATAGTATATCATGTGTAAATTATCATTCATTTATTTGGTTAATGAGAATTCTTCCATTCTTTCTCTCATGATTCTCTTTTCTTCTATTTTCTCTGCAACTGTGTATGTCAATTCCCAACTAGATATATTATGTGTAGGTTCAACACATTTACAACACTTTCATCCGTATTTATCCTTTTATCTCAGAGAAAGGAAGTCTCCAAATTTGGAACAAATGTTCACTAATGCTGAGGAGATAGAGAATAATTTATGGGCTTATGGGAAGCTTCTTGGTCAAATAAAGAATGAGGATCTGGATATAGAGGAGAAAAGAGAAGAATATGAACAAGATAAATCAGATGTGTATGTTCTTTAATTCACATTGCTAAGGAACAAAAAGAGTATTTTTTTATTTCAAATTAGCAACATATTAATGACCAGGAAAACGATATTTGCATCAATTTTTTGAGCAATTTTCATAATGAGGAAAATGAATTTTCTGATTGTGAATCTGAAAAAGATAGTTGCTATAGACATATTCATGAATATTTTCAAGAGGATACATTTCTTTTGTCTACTTTGGAGGATAAAATTCAAGGTTTCATTCGACACAAATTGATACTTCTTCTTAGGAAAATAATGGTGAGTTTCAAATACATTCTGAAGCCCCAAGAAATTTGATATATGATGAATTTTTCCATTTTCAAGAAAAGATATCTAAATTTCTATACTTTGATCTTATTTTTTAACATGGTTGTAATAAAGGATTTAAATCAATTTTAGAACATAGACAAGAGTGTTCCTATAATAGTGAAGAATGGGATGAAAATAGTTTTCTATCATTTACACAAATTTTCAGTAGTAGTCTTATAAATGGTAAAATAAAAGTATTTGAAGATCGAAACATTGGAGAATATTTTGATGAGCAACGCCATTTAAAGAGAAATCAATTATAATGGAAAACCAATTCAGTCAAATGGATCAAGTAGAGTTGTTCACCAAGAAAATGAAGGTAATATTGCATGATTTTTAAGACCATCTTACAGTTTTTCTTGAATCATCAAGAAGAGTAAGTGTTACTTTTTTCATTTGCCTTAGGTATGGATCAAAATTTTATGTTCAGTTACAAATATCCATACATTTATGTTTCAAAATTAGAACTGAAATTATATTTCATTCAAACAATTAGTTGTTTTCTTGGTTGCACTGGAAGTTTCACTTCACTTAGTCAACATGGTTGAATTAATTAGGAGTAGGAAGATTATATATATAAATAAGCTCACAATTTGAGCATTTATTTTAGTTGTTAAAAAAGATGAATAAATATTATCTTTCAAATAAATCCTTATGTTCTCAAACTTTATGAATCTTAATAGAATAGATTGCTCTAACTACTACTGAGGATTTTGACATGTTATTTTAACTAGAAAGAAGAATATCTTATTTATTTCCTTATGAAAGTTGAAAATGTATGTTTTGGGTAGTTCTCTTCTAAGTGGAGGCTTTAGTGTCAAACGTGTAACTAATAGTTTTTCTTCATGGCATTCTATTTATTATTAAAATAATCAAGTATTAAATTGGTATATTTTCGAAGGATAGAGCTAGAACTGAGGAAATGAAAACCTTTATGAATACAAGTTTATCACTCAGGTATTTTCAACTCATCCTTGATAAAAACATATCATCATTTTGTGTGTAAAACATTATGCTTTCCCCCATCTCCTGTAAAATTTCAAACAAATTGAAAGAGATGGTGAAAGGAAATTCAATTGATGGACCATAATGAAACGTGCCCCCCCCCTTGACTACACATTGTTTAACAAAAGGGGGACCCCATGCAGAAACATATAGGGGTTTTGGGGAAACTGATGTGTCAATCATATATGTCACCGCAACCCCTCCCTCAGTGGTTTAAAAAACCACAAAAGAGCCCCCGCAGAAATAGCCTTTTGGTATTAAGAATAAAACACGTGCCATGGCGGAAAAGATATAAAGAGTCCAATATACATGTTTTTTAATAATTTTTCATATATATTGCGTCAAGTCATCTACCACGTATTGAGGAGTCACCTGCCACATGTATCCAATTAAAAATTACCATGTATCCAATAAAATGTGATATTGCCCGACAACAAATAACCTGCCAAGCTACGCCAGATCATCAAAATGAAGACACGTGAATGGTCAAGGGTGTGTACGTGGAGAGTATAATAAGTTCATTTTAACACTCATTTTACATGTTGTTGTCATCAAAAGGTTTGCTTCACAGCCAAATATAAGTTGAAACATTCTAATGCAATCATGAGGAATTATTTCACCAAAATCACAACAGTTGAAGTCTTTGTCATCAACAAAATCTCTAGTTAGTTGTCAAGTCAAATGATACGAAGGTATTGTCACTCATAGAAGATCAAATTTACAATATTTCTATCAAATGTGCACCGAGTTTTTCTTTTTATGTGTTAATCATGCAAATGTACTTTTGCGTGATTAACCATTATTAGATTGTTCTATTTGTATTAAGTGGTTTCTACAATATTGGTTGATATGAATCACTTAGATCAATTTTTATTAGTTTCTTTACGACAAGTTTCACAGTGTGGGGTAATGGTATAAACCATTTTTACTATGATATTGTTGTAAAGGAATTTGTAATAATTGATTTATATCTAGAAATATCAAAATTCAAGTCATCAGAATAGCATCAAAAGATTATAAAAGAAGCAGTTGGAGACTTCATAAAGGAGAGAAAGTTAGGATATTTTAGCAAGTGAAGACTGTGTGTTTTTGGAATGAGCCCCATGGTCCATTCTTTTGTAAATATCCGAGTCAGGGAACTTAATGTTTTGGATTCATCTCTCATTTATATAGAGCCTTGTCTTTTCTTTCTATTTTATGTATTAAGCTTCTCTTAAAATTCATCTATGTTCTTTTCTTTCATTTTATAATTTGCAGTAAGAATGATATAATTTC
This sequence comes from Picea sitchensis, assembly GCA_010110895.2. Classification (NCBI taxonomy): domain Eukaryota; kingdom Viridiplantae; phylum Streptophyta; class Pinopsida; order Pinales; family Pinaceae; genus Picea; species Picea sitchensis. Next base: position 27,727 of record SNQJ01S0030182.1, read on the forward strand.
AAGACAGGAATTTGGTATGACTACCACCATTTTCTTATATGTTTTATTGGTTTGTAGAAATGTGTGTGTGTGTGTGCAAATTTTTTTTTTTTAATGCCTTTGTATTGGATTCATAATTTATTCCCTACTCGTGCATTTATCTTTTACTAGATTCATTGTCTTATGCCCAGTAATTCATCATTTCTTCATCACAAACCAATGAAGAATTCCTTACTCTTTGTTGAGTCTCAGATTTAATGTTATTCTCATTTTCTTCCACATTTCATTATCATCATTTGTGGTATGTTGGATGAGACTATTTGCTCAATGGATTAGGCCTCTGATATGAGAGATTTAGAGTTTCTTAATCCGAGTCTTTTGTCATTTTATCCTTAACTTTTTTTATTATTATTTTTAATTCATTCAAATTTGGCACCTGAACTTAATGATGTGAGTTGATGCTTAGTGAAAATGGGCAATCAATTGTCTAAATCATATGAGGGAGTCCCCTCTAGTCTAAGAGACAACTTGGATTGTAATTTGGTTTAAAGATGTCTTGCATTATTCCTAAGCATCCAGGAACAATCTCAAGTTATAGCAAAAGGTTTTTTCAGATAGAGAAATCCATGAATTCCAAGACTTGTAAGATTGTATTTAGTGTATGACCATAGTTGGACCTGGATTGTATTCAAACTCAAAGATTAATCCTCAGATCAGACGAAGGAGTCAAATTGACTCAGGGAACACCAACATTCAAAATAAGAGATGAAAAAAATATATACAATTGGAAAGCAAGCGTTGAAACTAAACCAATCATGAAAAAGAAAAGAAAATTAAACTAAACTAAAAGAAATCCCAAAAAAAGAGATTGTTAGTTATAAAACTAGACTGGAAAACAAACAGAGGACACAACAACATGGGATAAATCTGAAAAAGTAGTAGATTATGAATGATATGTACAAAGGCATTTACAAAAGAACTCCAGGAATTGCAATAAGGACAAAAGATTCACCAAATAATTTTTTCATACAAACTAAAACCCAACAGGAATGATTTTCAGGACTAAGTACATAATCTGGAAATCAAAATCAGCAAGATTATCAAGAACAATGATTGATCAAATCAAACTTCCCATTCTAGTAAATTTGAACCATTCATGATGACAATCAATTCGAATTCTTGAAATGCTCAAGGATATAAAAATTCAATAAATTCAATAAATTTACACCCTTTAAGTTTACTTTTGTGTATAAGGTCTTAGTGGAATAAGATTTTGAAAACGCGGGGTTTTCAATCTCAGAAATTGCATTGATATTTTTCACCAAGATATTCACTGCCTCCTTGATTATTACTTTGGATCATTCCAATGATTTTATCATTCACACTGGATGGGATAAGAGAATAAATTCATTGACATGATTGAAAAAAAAGCAAAGAAAGGAGTAAGTATGTACATATAGGAATAAGTAAAGTAAATAAACTAAACTAAGAGAAAAATCAAAATCAAACTATGTCATCCATTAAAAGAAGAATCAAATGAAATATAAGCATGTAATCCCAGTGGCACGGGACACATAATGAACATTATCAGTAAAAGTATTTTTAGTGAAAACTCAGGAAGTAAACGATGGGAAAGATAGGTCAACCATTGGAAATAAGGCCCAATAGAAAGATTCCCATGGTAAAGTTCACAATCTCGAAGGAAAAGTAAGCAAGGTTATGAGAATTAATGATCAAGTGAATAATTTACAACACAATTCTCTGATCCAATTGACATTTATAAATTTTCCCTTTCATTTAATGAAACAATTTCATTTTTTCGGGAACCTAACAACACAGATTAATGTTAATGCACATTCAAAATAGATTTTAAAATCATTAATGTGAAACATTCCACAAACACTCAATCATGTATACTCACAACCATGAATAAGTCCCTTGCACATTTGAAAACACCAAACTTTTCAATTTTAGAAATTGCATGTGATATCTTTCACCAAAGTATCAATTTCTCTTTGCCATCAAAGATGATTATTAATTCCAAAGTTTCAAATAATTCAATATGATGAGGCAAGGAGGGGATGATACGTCTATGGAGGCCATAAAAAATTATCATATTAGAGGAAAAATGGTTAAAAAATGTGCCTCCCAACCCTAATACCAATTCCATGTCATAAGATATTAGCCAATCAAAATGCTTTAAAATTCAAAAGAGGTGCATGTTTCTTTCACAGTAGATCACTATGCACAACAACTAGTACACAATCCTATAATATTTATTATGAAAGTGGTATAATTTTTAGATTTGTAGTCCAATATTATGGATATGATAATGGTATAATTTCTAGATTTTTCATTTTAAATTGTCTTTATTATGAGAAATGAAATAGTAAATTTTTTATTTTAAAAATATTTGATATTGTTTTCCTTTTAAAGACTTCATTACATTAATCCACGGGAATAATACTATGGGCTACCAAAACCATAGGACACAAAAACCATGGGTCACCAATACCATGGGCCCAAAACCCACGTGTTTACTTAAAATAGATTTGACTCTTTTACCTAGTCAAGTTTATCCTAACATATATATCATAATTTTCCTTCAATCACAATGGATTATGATAAGTTTTATCACATTTATATGTGTGTGTGTGTGTGTGTGTGTGTGTTAAGTGAAATAATTGACTGATGATTTTTAAATATATCTATGTAATTTTATATATTAATTTTTAATAGTTTTTGTTTGGAACATTACACCTTGAAATATTGGTCTAATAACTTTTAAGATGGCACCGTGTATTTAATTTTCTTTCCTTATTTTGTGGGAAAACACTACATCAAAATTAGTCTTGTCTACACAACATTATTTTATTAATTTCTTGATTTTTCCTGAGGAGGACACATTTGAGTTGAAATTTCCTCTAATTGGCATGATGGAACGAAAGGGACTCCAACACTATTTTTTTCAAAGATTGTATTTAAGATTAGATCAAAAATCATAATTGGAATACACGAATGAGAGTGAATTTATAATCAGTTGTTGAGTTGGTGAAACTATGATTGATTAGTTCCCAAAATTCTAATCAGTTGTTGAGTTGGTGAAAGTACGATTTATTAGTTCCCAAAAATTTTCAAAGTAATATGAGCAGACAAATTTAGATCAACACTTCCCTAAGTTGCTCTCATATTTCAAGTCTGTAAGGTAAAATAAAATACTTGGCTACTAGTTGCACCATCCATTTTTCAACCTGCACAATAAAAGAGAACCTTATGTTCACCTAGTTAACATTTTGAAAAAAAACTCTTCCTTAAATGACTAACTTATTAAAAATAAAAATTAGTCTAAAAGGAAAAATAAGGACCAAAATTAAAACTAATCCTTAAAAAATAAAAATAAAAATAAAAATCTACTAAGCTACTCTACACTTGTGCAGTCATTCAAGTATTCACATTCCATTAATTTAGCCAAATCTCATAGCCTTCTTCTTGAGAAATAAGCATTGAGTATTTCCCACCATATTTCCTCCAACATGAGTCGCAACATCGTTGTTTGTTATAAGATTTGAATCCTTGTACACACCCTCTTGTTCCTAAAATTGTTCATCATTAGAATCAATCAAATTAAACAAGTAGAACCATATAACTTTAATTCCATCTTATCAATCAACCCATATTCTACTGATACTTGTCATCACCAATCCTTTGTCATGCTCAAAAGATAAGATATTCAATTAATATCTAATTCAAAAATCCACCAACACCACTCACCAATGTATCTATTGCATCTTGAAATTGACAATAATTTCAAATATTTGTATTTCAAAAGGAAATTACTATGGATATAGAAGCAGTTAAGGTACTCTTGATAAAGTACAAATAATCTCATATAACAATCTAGATTGAATGATTCTCCTGTAGAAACCATAATTGAATGAGATGATTAGAACTTGGTTTCTAATAAGTGATGAGTTGATGCTCGTCACAATGGGTAAATCCCTGAGACTGATATCATAAAGTTTCCAAGTGTGCTCTAAGCAGACAAGTTAAGGGTTTCATTTCCCTGAGCTTACATATCACATAGAATACCCCAAAAAAAATGTATCAGCTGATGAGTGTGTAGTTTGTCTCTCTACCAAATGGGATTTCCATACAAATAAAATCCTAACCAAAAGAGATAATTATACAATTCAAAAATCAAAACCAGCAAGATCATGAGTAAGAGAGATCAAATAAAAATCCTTATTCCAACTGACATATACATGCTTTTCCTTCCAGGTTATGAATAAACTTGAACTCTTTTGGTGTTATCAATTCATATTCATGAAATGCTAAAAATTGTAAAATCCCATAGATTAATGAGTTACAACCCACAAGAAATGAAACCCTTTAACCTCACTACCATGGCTAAGGTAAAAATAAGTTTTTGAAAGATCAGGACCTACAATCTTGGAAATTGCATTGACACCTCCTTCTAAGGTATTCACAACCTCTTTGTTTTTAAAGATGATTGTTAATTCCAAGAATTTGAATGATTTCAACATTCTTATATGATGAAATAAGAGGACAATACTAAGCCATGGTAACAATCAAATTAGTCAACAATGTAACTAGAATAAGTGACTCAAAATCAACAATTCCAAATGATGGAAAGATGCTTTCCAACGAAGTTGTACACAGAACAAGCCTGAAATCCTCATTGATTAATAGGAATAGGATTAAATCTATAGTCAACCAATGAATTTGTGAATAAAATGATTGATTCCCAAAAAAATTCTCAAAGAGATCCCAACATAAATGTTTGTAGAGTAGCATTGTCCAAACATGTTTGCAGACAGTAAGAAAGAATATCTTTCATCTCTATCCATAAAAACCTACATATATACGAGAAGAAACTTGAATTAAGCAAGCCACAAACTTGATAGGAAAACTCATCCCTAAATGACTGACTCAATAGAAAATAATATATGTATAGGCAAAAGCAAAGAAACTAAATCTAAAGGTGATCAAAGAAAACAACTTAAAAAGAAAGCTTAGCTAAGTTCCTTGTGCTAAGTCTATACTAAAACCATGTTGGCTTAAATTAATCTAAGAAAATGCTCAGTGGGCAAGCATACATCTACATAACTCTGAATCTATAATAAATAAGCATCAAAAGGAATTAAAAGGAATTGGAGTGGGATTAATTTAATATGGACAGAACTTTAGCACTCAAACTTTCATTAATTGCGAACAAGACAACAAAATCAAAACTCAAAGGTAATCCAACTAAGCAAGATCTTCCAATCACAATTTAGTTAAGATGAAGATTGGAAATCTCTTAGTGCTCATTTTGATAACAAAAAGGAATTGCAGACTTTTCTTCATTTTAAAATATTGCTTTTGTAAGATGACAATTTGCTTGTAAAAAGATTGTTACAGGAGAAACATGAATGTCATCAATGATCAGAAAATTTGTTCAAACACAGAGAAATTTTTTTGAGAGTGTAACAATTGAATGTTTCCCTTTTGTCAAAAATAAATTTTGCACAAAAATCTTGTTCAAGAGAAAACATCGGCATGCCAACTTCTTCATTTCTTTTTCTTCCATCCAAGAAATTCTTCTACTATTCATCCAACAGGTCTTGTATTAAGAAGATAAGGTAAAAAATAAAACTAGCTACATACTAGAAACCAAAATTAGATTAACTTAACCAACAAAAAAGAAAATAATCTACCATTGTAATCTATTAAAGATCGGTCATTAAGGCTTTATACATTGAGTACATCTCTAAGAAGAGCAATATGAAGCCTTACCCATAAGGATATATAAAAAGTTTTATAGATGAAATTACTAAAAATAAACATTACAGTAAACAACTATGCAAAGAAAATAAACTAACCTAATATATCCTACTCCTATACTACACTAAATTGGCTATGAATGAACTATGTGAAATCATAAGGCCAATGTAGCCATCCATGTAACTCCATACCTGCAATTACTTTAGTATCAGAAATTGGAGTAGTAAGAGACTAAAAATAGGAAAAATTAAATTGTGTAAACCTCTATCCATCATGCAAAAGATGATAATGTCATTATTCATTGGAAATCTAGATGAGTAAGATCCCTCCAACCATACTTCAATTATATCACAAAATATTCCATAACTATCATAGAATTGATGGATGGAATTCAAAAATGAGTGGCACGTCTGATGAGAACAATACATGAAATAATCACGGCAAGTACTTTCTGAGAGAGTCATGGTACTCATATAATCATTACTTCCAAAAGACAAGTCAAAATAATGAGGGTCTGACATAACCATCGGTCTACACCAAAGTGCCTCATTGTCTTGGCAAGCTTCTCTGGGCTCATACTTCAAATTACCAACAACTTGAGACGAATTAGTGGGATCAACTAATATGCATGGACCATCCTCCAGCATGGTATAAGGCATATCTTTAAGACTTTGGTGGTAGCCACTAACACCATATGTCTCAACTAATTGGTTACTTGTACAAGGAAACTCTCTTTTAATAAAAAAACGCAATTGAATCAAAAGAAGACATGGTTTGATATATGTTTGTTACAACATTTCCTTCATCCCACGTAAAAGTTTGATAAGGAAAAAAAATTAATAAACAACATTTCCTTCATCCTAATGAAAAGTTTGGATAAGGAAAAAAAAATTACAATTTCATGGAATAGGTATTATCTCTGAGCATATACAGGAAAGCTACATAATCACCACCATCAAGTATTGCATAAGGGTTTGGCCCTACATAATGTATTTGAATAGGATCATGGGTGACTTTTCTATATCCAAAACCATTAAAAAGATCAGGATACAAATAATAATTAGAAGAAGTAAGAAAATGAAATCTTTGTCTAGAAAGAGAATCATTTTCAATAGCAATCTGCTTGAATGGTGTCTCTTCTTCCTTGAGCACATTCATGATTGGTTTTTATTGTGAATCAGTATGTTCAATGCTAGGAATTATTTCACATTCAAAACCTTCTCCCTAACACTATTCTCCTATAAGTGATGTAAATTATAATTTAATGTATTATGCATTGTGTGTTTATTTATTCTCCTTGAGTTAATTGATCAACATTGTTGATTTTCTCTTTTAAAATATGTAAATATGAAATATCTTCGAAAATGTACTCATGTTTAGGAGATAGGAGCAAATCATAACAATTTTCAGAATAAGAAAGCTCAATAAATAATTCGGTAATTACAGGAAAACCTTCTTTATATTTCTCTATTAAACGAGAAGAGGTTATAACAGTAAAACAACCATGATCAACAGTAGTAGACTCCATATGATCCATTCCTGAGGTAGTTGTCAGATTTTCAGGCACATAACAACTTTCTCCATCTTTCCCCATAGTTTACTCCTCCATTTCCTTTGATATCAAAAATAAAATAGGAAAATGAGAACCTAACATAACCATTGGTGTAACCAAAAGTGTCTCATTATTAACAAGAAATCCTTCCTATGTTAGCTACAAAAAAAAATGAACTCAAATTTACTACACAAGAGGTTTCTTTTACATAAGTAGGAAATACCAGGGAAATGGAATGGTCTGAGGATACATATGCTTATTTCGAAATAACATTTTCTCCCCGATCCATATTACATAAAGTGAAGAAAGATCCAAACACATGTTGTTCAACCAAATCATTAGTATCCTCGACATTTCCATGTAAATCTAAATCAGCATGTAAGCTAGTATTGACACGTGATTCAGATTCTCCACTCATTGGTTGATCTTGTTCATTAGAAAGAGAAATTAGATATAGGAGCCATTCATTGATCAAGGGCACATCATCCAAATGAAATCTATAGAAAATATGCATAAACCTTAAAGAAAAGTCTTCTAAATATTCATATTTTTCTTTCCTAAGTTCTAGTAGTTTTTTACATAATCACAATTCTCAAAAGCATGCAAAAATCCATGCATAAATTGTACCCATGTGTGAATAGAGGTAGTCGGAAAAGTCTCACACCATATTTTAACTCAACCTTCAAAAGTAAGAGTGAGCAACCTACATATGACACCTTCATGAGTAATGTTTTGAGAAAAACAATTCAAAGTGAACTGGATGATATGTTCAGATGCATATGTCTCTCCCTCACCATCAAATTTAATTTTTGACAAGATATTAACTATCTTTCCAGGAGTGGTATGAGGTACAGAACCATAAATACATTTCCATATAGATATTTGGGAAGGAGCCATTAATAATAATAATAATTAATAAGAAACACTCGACGGGCTCAACTTGTTATCTGACCCTCCTTCTAGTGCCATTTTGTTGACACGGGAAAAAATGCCCCATGCCAAAATGAGGGAGGATTACCTAATGGTGAGTCTCAATCAGACCTTCTCTCATTTGGTATGCAATCTCCACTTATATGTGGGCTCAGTTTCCACTAACTAAATGGATTGCTCCCTGAAGAGAGACTTTCTCATTTAACTTAGACTAAATCCTAAATGCAATCCTATTCTAATACACAAATGCAATCATATTTTAACAATAAAAAAAATCAATTGCGAGCATATAGTTCTACTTATGGAACAAAAATAGTTCATATTTCTCAATAAGAAACCATACTAGCATACCCATATGCATAGGCAATGATTATATCCCTACAATTGAATTCATAATCCATTCAATATTATTTCCTACATAATCATTTGACAGAAGTGACAAATTGATGTAGAAAACAATTAACAATCGTGCACAATTGCATAAATAGATCATGAATTAGCTCTTCTTTATATTCAATCTTTAGAAATAGTTCATCAAATACAGGTACAAGAAAAATCCAAGAGCTTTCAAATCTGTTCTTAATCCCGATAAAGAGTTATACAAGACTCAATTATGGGTTATCCAGCACCCCTCCCTAACTAGGGTGAAATTGCATTTATAACATTTTTCACTCATTGCCCCTAGGAATGTTCCTCTTCAGGACTCCTCACTTCCTCTTTTATCTCGTGCAGTTACATCTACAGGTAATGTGGGAAGGTTGGAGTTAGAAGGTTTTGTGGGAATAAGGTTTTGAAAATGGAAAACCTGAAATGTGAACCTGAAAGGGAAAACCTGAAATAATAAAATAATAAGTTTGATGGAGGGAGTCTCATAGGCTTGCGGGTTTCAAATTTTGGGAAAAAATATAGACTTGGTATCTTGGTATTCCAGTGAGGTGAGCTCGAAGGTCAAGTTCTGATAGCCTTCAGGCTTTGGATTTCAGGGAAAATTTGGGTCTTGATAAAAATGGTATCCTAAAATGTATTCCCCGAAATGGAAAGTTCGATAGTGAATAACTCAAAATGATAAGAACCCAACAGGAAAACCCTGATGGTTTAAAGTAAATAAAATAATAAATTTTGAACCATGAGAAAAATGCATAACAAATATGAAAAATTTAAAAAATAAAAAAAAAATGCTAATTTGGGCCACGAGATTTCAGGAGAATTAAAAATGAATCTAAAATGAAATAAAATAAAAATATCCTGAAATAATAATAAAAACTTTGGGATTTCAAAAAAAATACATGTAATGTCAATCCCTCATGTAAAAGTGATTCCTGAAAATAAATGTAATTCCCACAAAGTAATTCCTCAATGGTAATTCCTGGAATAAAATAATAAAATATACACTCCATGGTGCATGATGTTAAAGTCCCGATTTAGAAAGTTCCCAATTTGGAAAGACCAATGATAAAGTCCCAATGTGGAAATTTCTCGATATGGTAAACCCCTAATAAAATAAAAATAAAATATACATGGAATTTAGGAAGGAGGAAATTTAAAATCATGTAGGGATTTGGGAAATTAAACCCTAGATAAAACTAAAACTAAAAAATAAAAAAAATAAAAAATAACAACAATGTACAAGCCCATATATACAAAATTAAATCCAAATGCGTTAAGGAAAAATGAGGCTTAGTTTTGAATCTGGGTCAAGGTTTCGAGTGTGGATCAAGTTTCTACACCTAGAAATTCGAGATCTGGATGATTTGAAAGACAAAGTTAAAGCGGGATTCGGATGAGCGGAAATTTGGGGTTTCCAATTTATAAAGACTTGAGGTTTAAGACAGGCTCAACATATAGGGATTCGAAGGTTGTTGCGGGCATATAAAAACTTGGGGTTTTCATCTATTTCAAACACTTGGAGGCTCTTCTCTTGATTTTCATGTCTTCTGTGACCAAATGCACATGATCATTCTTCCTTGACTATGCACAAGATTGCTCTTTTGTTTAGGCATAATTCTCTCGAGGACTTGAAACAACCTAAGTATCTTGCATAGGAAATGACTCTGCAACCACATGAAGAATTGAATTTGTTATATAAGGAAGAAGACATTTGATAATAGGTTATAAAATATACATTATTTCCCCTTTCCATTTTACTAACAAATCTACAAAAAGAGTTGGGCTTGTTCGAAAATGAGGAAATGAAAAGAAGGAATTTCTTATAAGAAATCATCTATGATCTTGGTGTTTTATGAATAATTTGTTGTTGTAAACCAAATGTCATTAAAAAAACTGTAGAAATGTGTTTCTTGCTTGTATCTAATCGAAAATAATATCTCAAACTCTTGGAAAGATTAAATATCCTTTGATTCTAGTTATGGATTTTAAACTGGGGAATCTGATTAACATGTGATAACTTGAGAATGAATATGAGGACAACAGGTACAAGATGCAAAGAGACAATTTTATCTTCATTCAAGCCAACCATTCACTTCCCAATGATGCAGTGAGATGATATTACAAGCCAATGCATAAAGAAATAGTCGATACTTAAGAGCAAATTCTGTTAAAGTCATAAAATAGAGCATTAAACCATGCAATCATGTAAGATTAGAAAATACCTTTAAATCCATTAAAACCAATTAATGCAAGAAGTTCAAAAGATAACATGTCAATATAATCTCACAAGGATCAAAGAAGCATCATAAATCAAAGGTATAATGAAGAATATTTGAAAGTACAAGATCAAAGAGATTATTAGTCTTGACAAACCTCATGAAAGATAAATAATGAATAAAGATATAATCCCCTAACCCCCTCAAGGTAGATGAAGAATATTCGGTAGGATAGTAGTAGAAGTGGATTAGGCATTAGAGATCAAATTTTGGTAGGCCCCCTCTTTCCTTTTGCTTATAAAATCAAAATAAAAGGGGGGTTGTTGTGGCCACAACAACTCACCAAAAGAAAATTTAGGGAACCCATGCCTCATTCGGGGTTGGACACACTTGTCCAAGCTCTTGAAGAGAGTGTATGGGGACCTTCTGTTATGCATAAAGGTAACCTTATGAATGTTGTAGAAGTGATTACTACAAAATATGGAAAATGTATTGTTGCTACTAAAGAGCATGGTGAAATTGGGGCTTAAAAGATTGTTTCCAAACTTCTTTCTGGCATCATTTCAAAAATTGGAATTATTGATGTTCCTGAGACTGATATAAAATTATCTGCTATGAGTTTAGATATTGCTACAAAACCTTATGTTTAGTGAATAGGTACTCAAAAAAATGACATGAAGTCAAGTGCTACAATGGGCACTCAAACAAAAATAGTAGAGATAATCGATGCAAAACCTACTATTCAAACAATAGGAATTTAGACAAAAGATGAAGGGGAAATGAGTTTCTTGGAGAAACGAAGGCTAAGGGATGAAATAACTAAATGGAGAAATGTTGCAGAATACTATGGAAAGGGTCTAGTTTCTTTAGTTTCACATCGAAGGAGGATTGATACCTTGATATAACATTGGGCCAAATTCAATGCCAAGGACATATACAAATGAAAAAAACTTTGCAAGGATCGAAAGAGAATTCTTGAGTTGGAGGAAGAAGTGGAGAAGTTGAAAAAAGAAAAATTGTAGCTAAGCAATATAACCCAGGCTAAGTCCCCGAGGTGTAGGACAGTCAGTGACGGAGTGTGTTGTTAAGCCACTCCGTGATGTTAAAGTCACCGGTTCGAAACCTGCAGGGACAAAAAATCCAACCATGTTAAGGGTTGGTGTGGCTTAGGCCAGGTGCGATCCCCGGGTGATTTTGATGGCTTAGATGCCCCTGAGTCGCGGTTTCTCAAGCCATAGGTTAATCGCAGGTCCTGCACAAATTAACAAACAAAAAAAAAAATATAACCCAGGCTACACTTGGTTGTAGGAAACCTTCACCCACCTATGTTATGTTCCTATAGGAAAATTTTGCAATGTTCATATTCCAAGTTTTGTACTAGGGAAGGCCGCATGATTTTAGGATTGTCACATCATTTTTGGAGGCATATTCCTCAAGAAGTACATAAGACAAAAAAAATCTTTGTGAATGCTACCAACATCATATTACTCTATTTCATGACCAGATATGGAATCCCAATCCATTTGTAGGGGATATTCAGTTGAGAGATTTTACATTGTACATGAGTAACCAGATCTAGTGGGCCTATGCATATAATACATGAGTAGAAAATGAAAGAAATATTAATCTTTGGATTCGAGGAGAAAAATTATGTTTGTCTTTGGGACACGTTGCCAGCTCATAAAATTGATGATATCCTCGAAACTCAACAAGAAGCCATCTCTCAATGTACTCCCAAAATAAACACTATTAATATGGAAGCCCTGCTTCAATGTCATAGAAGAAGAGACTGCTTGGAGGATGCATTGTAGTACATAAAACCTTTTGGTTATCCAAACTTTTTAGAAGTTGTTCAAACTTTGTAGATTTTGACTCGGATTGAGAAGTTCAGTTGCATGGGGACATGCAACACCTTAAGTTTGGGGGAGATGATGGGATCCTAAATTCCCATCCTTAAAAACCATTTTTCCTTACTTATATACACTCCTTTTTTCCATTGTATACCCTTATCCCCAATACATCCCTACCTTATTGATATCCTACAACAAAGGTACTTCTTTCCTTTTTGATGTGGTATTTTATTGAAAATTGTTAATGCATTAAAGGGAATTTGTATGCTTTGTGACTAACTTGCAGGATGAGGTTTGCAGCAAAATAGGTCATACAATGCAAGTCTTTCATTCCATTTCTCAACTAGTTGTTATGAATCTACTACACCCTTTGTTACATATCTATAACTTATGATTGCTACATACCTTGTGATACCAAAGAACTAGTTGTTGTTGCAAATCCACGTTTCGACCATGTTAGAATATTATTGTTTATGTGCACCATTGGTTCAGATGCATGCCATTCTTGTTAATGTTGTTTCTACATAACCATGAAGCTCAAGTTGTTTCACACCCAATGCTACAAAACCCGAGGGTTTGTTACAGAGTGAGTTAAGTGGCAGTGACAAGAATATTCTTATCAACGATCGCCAGACCATAGGCGGTTGGAATCCAATGTCACCACTTAGACCATCACCGAGTTATTCACTGAAGATAGTATGTTTTGTTATAAGCTATATTTTTAAGATTTTGGAGCATCTAGTTTTAAGCTAGATAGTTTTAATATTTTAGACCAACAATTTTAGTCCTCGATTAGATCTTTCCAATGAGCTATTGTGCATCCCAAATGAAGATTGTATGCAAAAGTTGTACCCCTAGGAAGTTGACATTTAAACTAGCCACCTTGAGGCCCACAATCCTTTTGGTGCTTTATCTCCTAGGGTTAGGGATTTTCATTTTTAGGGTTTGGTTTAGTAATTTGTGTTGAAATTCCATTTTCAACCTCTTGTAATGTCTTCTTGTGAATGAGCGTAACCAACACCTCTCTCTTTAGAGACAAGCTACCACCATTCCATATAGCTTGTATTGCTTTTCATTTTACAGTATTTTCCTATTGCATTTATTAATATAACTTGGGTTTCATTGTATTATTGTGCTCTATGAAATACTCATGTGTGTGTGTTTCCACTCATATTCCTAACTTTCATTTCATTCTCTATACAACCCAGATCATTAACCCCCTTTTTCTCAGGCTTCTTCACAACATTTTCTCTCCAAATTGCTTCCATTGTGAAAATATTATATTTGCCATCAAACAAACCATCAAATATAGGGACATTTGAAGGGTTAAAAAAACCTCTTTCAGTTATGGGAAAAAGAATCAACGTATTGCATCCATATTTCTCTCTTCTTTCACTTATGGGAAAATGAATCAACTTATTGCATCCATCTTTTTCTCTTCTTTCATTTATTTTCTTAATGTTCTTTTCATGGTTTTTCTATGGATTCTTCTTCATTCGAGAATTAAGGACAAGGATGTCCTCTTGTTTCTCCTCATTAGACTCTTAATCCTCAAATAAATACTTGGACAGAATTTCATTTTATTAATGGGAAATCCAAGTTGAACTCCATGTTTGTTTTTCCATTTGTGATGGACCACAATACCCTATTTTTTAGCCCCATAATGCAATAAATCATATTATGTATAAATTGTAAATGTATGGTTACACTAACAGTAGTCAATCTATGTGAGCTTGAATAAAATACCTCTTGTATAAATGTTGTAAATATGATAGTATGGATTCCTAGTGTGGAGCTCAAAGCCAGGGCTAAACTACTAAATGGATAGGAATATAGATTATGTACATATACTTAATGGACCATGTAGTAATTTTTCCATGGTGAACTCAAGATATGTAAATATTAATTTTGAAAATAATATAGAATGGTCCCAGATGGCTATAGAGAGCATGAGAGGGGTTATGGTTCCACCATAGGGGAAGATGAAAGGGGGCCTATGAGAAGGTAATATTATATTACCAAGTGTCATCCTAATACATCATCTCTTTTCCCATCATGTGCTTTAAATGAACCCATAAACCTCCATTGACTTATAAAGCTAATCGTTGAATGCACACAAGTGTTGGAGGGGAAGTATACTCATATATTTATTGAAATCATGGCTCGAGTACAATCATTATGGGAAAGCATAAGTGTACTTCATTATTCTATCAAGAGAAAATTTAGTGGTCATTTCCCTCAACTCTCTCATTCTCATTCACTACATTCATTCTATCATTCTCACATCGGTGCTCTACAATTCTCATGTTGTGTTCTCACTTACTAACCATGAACTAATCTGGAAATCAATGAAGATCGTTAATGTGAAAGAGGGACTGCAGACCATGGATGAAAAATAGATGGTTATAAGTGAGCATAGAGGCTAGGCAAGTTAGGAAGTCTTGACCCACTATGTATTTGCTTCTCATTGGATGCTTGAGATCCAAGCATTATTTTTGCAAGCTAGTCTTATAAGCATTCAATATATTGGACTATTTCTACCTACATTGAAGAGCACTAGAAGAGAAGAATATCCTTGAGGGACTATTGTGCAGAGAAACGGAATATATTCCTTCTGTTGTGTAGTGTATGAGATTCATACTTGAGTCTCACATATGCATACACATTAGGAGTTGCCTTAGGCAGTCCACCCTTGTGTCGTGTTCATGTGTGACCCACCCAATGATGATACAATGACTCTCAACTATTTCACTAATGTAATGGATCACCTTCATGGATTCCCTCTCACCTTCACCTATATGTGGGACCTCACTTGAATGTTTAGTGCTTAGGTGGGTTCCTTAGGTCCCTATTCCCCCTTTGGTCTCAAGTGCTTAGTCACCAATTTGACTCATTTGAACCCTTAGAGAACCCATTTGGATAATTTCCTAACTTCATGGCTCCAATTGGGAGTGAAAACACCTCTCTTAGGTCCATGGTTATATAGGATGCATTTACTTGGGTCCACGGCCTCCCAAACCCATTCAAGACTTGTTTTTTACAAATTCAAACTTGACTTAAACCCCTAAATCATATTAATATGTTGGTTGTAATTGTACCATGGATTTTCCTATGGTACTGCAATTATAAATCCTCGAGCTACATAACAGAGGGTTGTTTTAGTCATCAAAACTTGTGCTACCATTATACCAAATACATGGCTCATAGTCAAAAGGTTTGGTATGATAATTTTGTATGACTCAAACATCATAATGTCCAATACGATGTTATTTTACACCTTGAGGTCACTCCTTTGTCTATTTAAACCCTTATATTCATCTTTGTAAATGTCTCTTCCATCTTCAATTTTTGAAATACTTATCTTTGAAAACCCTAATTTAATAGGTCTATATATTAAGCAAACTTAAATGATTTATCTTTGCAATAGTAGATCAAGTGTTTGTGTTTATGTTTATGTTTATATGTATGTATGTATGTATGTATGTGTGTATTGGATATTGAGGCAAACCTTGTCTCATATGAATTTGGATCTGATTGTGTAGGTCATTCCAAGATGTGGCTCACTCTTAGAGGACTATCTCAACTTAATCCTAGGGAGTTTCATCATCTACAATAGTGAATTATGGTTGAATTATTTCCATTCTTCTCTTTGCATTTCCAACATTTGGGTTTGTAGCTCAAAAGGAATTTTTAATTAATTATCCCTAATTAGTTGCTCCAATTTCCTTTGCTAATTTTTTGGTAAAACTTGATTTTAAACCTAATTGAATTTCCCTAATCACCTATAGTTTTAGGTCAATAAGGTGTTAAGGTCCTAATTAATCTAGTGGTGTACCTTCTTATTTTCACTCCTTTTTTATCTTACCTTAGGGTTTCTCAGTTTGGATTTAAAAACGAGTTGTGACTCCACTCTCCTCTTTCCCCCCTTTTCGTAGTTTGTGTGTACTTAGGAGGCATGCCCTATCTACCCTCCTCTTGTGTGTGGTAACATTAATTCATCCATTAAATATGTGTTTTGTAGGGTAGTGGAAGATAATTCCATCATTGTTTGATGGTAGGATGAGACACTTGGAGCACTCTTTAGTGAGCAAATTGGTTGTGCCATGAGAGAAAATGGTTTGGGTTGAGTGAGATAGAAGCTCGTAGCTTGGTTCCTTCACCCTAGTGTCCCCATAGCATGGTTTGGTGGTGGTATATGTACCATATGCCTACGTGTGGGTTGAGAATTGCTTGTATGCAACTAGTTTATTGGACTATATTCTATTAAATGACAAATGAATCTACAAATTAATGTTATTTCTTGATATAAAAATACATGTATTTGCATTTTGTGTAACTATGCTTAAATATGTTTATGAGCATTTGGTCTCCATGAATTATTGATATTTCATGATTCTATATTCTACTAGATTTTATTATTTTTACATCACGCATGCATTTGATTAATTTTAGGCCTCCATAGGGGGGAACTTCTATGTTGTAATTACAATTAAATGGTATCTTGAGGGTCAAAATTTACAGTTAGTTTAATGACTGTCTGTTTCATGGATATTAGTTCTAGGAGAGGATTCCACATTGTGGTATCAGAGATCAACTTCAATGTTGGGACAATTTGGTGAATTTATGAGAAGGTCATGACATGCTTCACAACCATGCATGATTATTTGATAGTGTTTGGGAATTTGAAAAGTTGAAGAATAAAGTTGGGCAGTATTAGGAATATTTAGGATAAAAACCTATGTGACTAGATCCACCCATAGCTCTTAAATTCCATGAGTTTCATGGTGATATGACAATGATAAATGAAATATAACTCATTGGTGTAAAGATGAATCGATGAACGTACTAAATGGAGATCAATGGCAGAGGTAGAGAATACATGTGATGTTTTAGCATCATTGTACCTTAATGAAAAAATCATGAGGATCAACAGTAATTTGGAGGAAGCAGAAGGCTTAGGTACCTAGTTTTGCCATGAACATTTGAGAATTCACCTTAAAGATATGATCTAATGGCTCTCGTTCATCCATGTGCATTTGCAAGGTATTGGAGGGGAGGTCCTACTTTGTCATGAATGGCTAAGGTTTCATGTGCCAATCAAAATCAATAACCCACAATTGCTCAAGTATTTGGAAATCGCTTGAGTGGGGAGGTACCTATTTCACCATGAATAACCAATATTCATATTGTTGGGGACACGTGGGTGACATAGTTCATAGTGATGGAGGTTTATCCTTGTGGTGTAGGAGAAGGTGACTAGGGATAAAATAATGTGGGTCTTTTTGTCCCATCAACTAAGGAAAGCATGTCATGTGGAAGTTCCCAAGGGCATAATAAGGCCTAAATCCCACATAAAATCTCCCATGGATTCCATCCAAAGAATATTGGGATTTGATGTGACATGTATGTATGATTTTATATATGGTCTTTGACCTACATAACATGGACTAGCCATAGCATGAGGAGACAGATTTAGTCCACTAAAATTACTAAGTAAAAAAAGGGCTTCATGTAACTAGTGAAAAAACAACACATGACAACTATGGCCTATAAAATCAAAGTAAATGGTTTAAATCCACGGGCCTTTAAGTTAGCAATAAAACATAGAAAATTGGTGGGGTTCATTATGAAATTGCCTAAAATTAATGAAGTATTTACAAAATAAATAAATTAGGATGCTAGTTGCCACCCCTTTGACCCCCATATTGTCCCTAGAGAATTCAAAAACCCCGTGAAAATTGAAAATGGGGAAGGCCCTTATGTTGTATTTCTTTTTATTATCACACTCAGACTTAGAAATACATAATAGAAATACTATGATGATTTTGTTGTTGTTGTTGTTGTTGTTGTTTTTCTAATAGAAATTTTTTTGTTGTAGAATTCTTCTAGTTCAATCTGGGTATCAACAATTACAATAGAATTGTAGAAGTCATAACAAACAATGATCTTATAAAGCCTATAAAATTTGGATTGGACATAAGAATTGAGAAAAAATTGAAATCATTGGAAATATCTTTCAAAGGGGAAGAGAATTAAGGATTCCATTCTTATAGAAACCCTTATGATTTATCAAATAATTAAAATAATAGAGACATGTTCTTGGTTGGAACAAGAAGTTGTTATCATGGAGGATGCACAAAACCATTATGATTTTGAAGTCAATGACATGGGTGAAAATGCAAAAATAGAGTCCAGTAGGCATATGTGATGAGAGACATCTTTACATATTGTACTAACTATGAGGAGCTTGAGGGTGGTAGTCTAAAGTTTCAAAGTATAAAATGAAAGACTAATCGAAACTCAAGAAGATCATAACAAACTAAATGTAACTATGTTTCATATTTTGACAGATATGTATATCTATATGCATCATGGGAATAGTTCACAATGCTATTGGCAGCAGGAATAGATCAAAATCTCCTTCTCACAAGAGCTCACAAGGTGCAAGAAAAACCTCCTAATATGGGACCTACAAACCATCTCCATTGGAATATTCTATTGGTGATTCAAATATATAAAGACTCATTAAGTACTCCAAAATATTCCCCCAATGGTCATAAGAGGAAGAGCCTCTCAAAGTTAACTTGTAGGGAGAGTTATGAAAAGCAAAGCCACCAACATTTCAGGGTGAATTTAAGTTTGGCCAAGAACATGAGTCTTGGCTTCTTAGGATTAGAAAATATTTCCAAGGTTGTGACTATTCTAGCAATATGAGAGCTAGAGTTTCCATATTTAATATAAATGGTATAGCTTAGATTTAGCGGGATCACCTCCAAAAAGTAGAGAAGACCAATGAGAGGAAGATTGTATCGAAGCAATTAAAGAAATGCTTTCAACAAATATGCTTCTTTGATCATCATTGTGAAGGTAAAGTGAAAGAATTGCATACATTGGAATTAGGGAAAATGACACTGGATGAGTATATTGTAAATAAAATATCAAAATTATTAAGGTATGTCAAATACAATTGAGCTGAGAAGGTTAAAAATTCATCATTTCTTGATTGGATGCCCCATTCCTACAACGAAAAAATTGAGTTTGATGAGCCTTGACCACTTGAAGGGGAAATTAGAAAGGTTAAGTATTGTTATGAACATAACAAAGGAAAGACAAATTTCCAAAAAACATGGAAGGATAAGAAATGAGAGAATTTTGACCAAAATAAGAAAGAGTTCAAGCCTCCTCACTTTCAAAACTAGCTAAAGTCCTTCCAACAAAATCAACCATCTAGTAGTGGGAACATGATTGTAAAGTTTTTGGAAAAGAGGCCAAGGTAGCCTATCCGATGTTGGGGATGTGAAGAATAAGACATGTACATGAATTGTCCTCATCAAAAGGGAAAAAACTAGGAATGTTTACAACATCTAGGAAGCCACTAATATGAATGATATGGCATGAACCATTCCTCGGATTTATGTTGCATTGGAATACCATAACGCAGATCGCCAATCAACTATGGTTGGAGTTGAAGGTAAGATTTATAAGCAATCCATTTCCATTTTAATCTATTTCGGGTCTATTCATAGTTATGTTACTCCTATAGTTGTTTAAATGTGTTCTCTTAAGAAGTATGAGCGTAGTAAGTCATGGACAGTTCAACTAACCATTGGAACCAAGAAAGAAGTTGGTGAAATGGTGGAGAGTTTTCCATTGGAGCTTAATGTACTCTTGTCATAAAACAATTGAATATTGTCTCACTTGGTTCTTATGATGTCCTCATTGGTATAGATTGGTTGGAAGCACATTGAGTTAAACTTGATTGCTAATTGCTACAACAAGACTTTTTATTGCATTGATGAAGATGGAAATTCAAGGATAGTAAGAGGTATTCCAAAGGCAATCTTTGTTAGGCTGATTTTATCATTTCAACTAAAGAAATGTTTTAGAAAAGGATGTTGGTTGTATTCAATGCACATATTGGAATCAACATGAGACAAACTTTCAAAACTTGAAGCTTATCTTGTATTGCAAGACTTCAATAATGTGTTTCTGAATAAAAGTTCCAAGACTCCCTCCAAAGAGGCATATTGTTTTCTCAATTGATCTTGTACTTGAATTTGCACTGGTATATAAGACTTCTTATAGGATGAATACCTTGGAATTATTGGAGCTGGAAATACAATTGCAATAGTTTTTGGAAAAGGGGTATATTCAAGTTTTCAACCAAGTATGTCTCCATGGCGAGCACTTATCTTATTTGGGTAGAAGAAAGATGGAACTATTAGATTGTGTATTGATTACATGTAGTTGAATGAAGTCACAATGAATAACATATATCCATTGCCTCAAATTGATTACTTGTTTGACCAGATGACAGGGGAAAAGGTATTTTCAAATATTGATTTGAGATTGGGATATCATAGAGTTAAAATTAAGGAAAAATACATCCATAACATAGCCTTCACAATGGGGTATGGTCATTATGAATTTGTGGTGGTGCCATTTAGTTTCACAAATGCAACAACTACATTAATGTGTCTCATGAACAGTGTTTTTAGTAAGTACTTGGACAATTTTGTACTTGTTTTTTTGGATGATATACCAATTTATTCAAAGAATGAAGAAGAACATGAGAATCAATTGAGGATGGTTTTCAAAGTACTAAGAGAGCATAAGTTGTATGAAAAACTAAGAAAATGTGATTTTTATGAGATGCAAAATCATTATTTGGGTCAAACTATTTCCAAAGAATGAATCTCGGTGGATCCGGAAAAGATTGAGGTCATAATGGATTGGCCCACTCCAAGAAATGTAATGGATGTGAGATTCTTCATGGGTCTCATTGGTAATTACTAAATATTTATTGAGAGATTATCCGAAAATTTAATGTCCAATTACTTCTTTGCAAAATAAAGGGAAGAAATTTGAACGGTCATAAGAATGTGATTAAAGCTTCCAGGCGTTGAAAAAGCTTCTCACAATTGCCTCGATTCCTAAAATTTCTTATCCAGAAAAATATTTTGTTGTGTGCACTAATACATGCAATGAAGCAATTGGTAGACTGCTCATGTAAGGTAATCATGTTCTGGGTTATGAGCCACACAAATTGAAAGAACAAGACAAAAAGCTACGTTACTCATGACTTGGAACTTGTAGCAATAGTGTAATGTAGAGGCACTACTTGATGGGCATGAGATTTGAGTTTAGAACCAATCATAACAACTTGAAATATTTATTTGATAAACACAAGTTGAATTCCATATAATCTAGATGGATGGAATTTCTCTATGAAATAAATTTTGAGATCAAGTGCATAAAAGGAAAGGAAAACAAAGTTGTTGATGCACTTAGTTGAAAGATGCATGTAGCAACTATCAACATTTTCAAATTAGATTTGAAGAAGAGAGTTATTGATTTTGTTGTTGAATATGAACATTATATCTAGGTGAAAGATGGATTGTGATAAGAGAAATTAGAACTAAGATTGTCAGGACCAAGAATTGACATTTTTTTTACTTCATTTCCCTATATTTTGAACCACTAAAAGTCTCATTAATCCTTATATATGACCATTTATTGCCTACCCCATCACTTTTAAATACAAAGGTAATATGGATTAGATTTCCTATGTTATTCTTGTTTATATGATCAAATTAGAATAGATTATGAGTGTTTTTGTCTTATTTGAAATGAGGGTGCTAACCATAAAAATTCAAGAAATGATTCGAACAGATTTTAGGATTGCTTACTCAAGAACAAGGAATGAAGGGTTTGTTTTGAAGTCAATGAAAATTCATTTTGAGGAATCTAAGTCGACTTTAGCAGAGAATGTATGGACAAGGATGCAAAGGGAATATAGGGACAGTTCGAGCTTGGTTATGGTTTCCCACAAATTTCTCTCTTGAAATTCATGAGTTGTTGGCATCTTTTATACTTTAGTCTATACATTCATCTTGGTTATCCATTTTGTATTTAATATGAATCATTTATAAACCCAGATAATTAGGGTCGGTTGTAATTACAAACAGATTGATTTTGATTCTTGTTTTAGCTATAAAAAGACTAGTTCCATTTGTGTATGGGGGAAATGGAGAACTGATATAGACACTTTGTGAATATAATCTATAGATCATTATTTGAGATTTAGAGTTCTATTTTATGTTAAGAGTAATTTGTGAAAGTGTTTAGTTAGTTTCATAAATTTGTTGTACATGTTTGAAGGAGGGCCCACTTCAAAGAGGTATTTTATGTTTTTCTGTATATATACATTTTTAATTTTAGTTTCTATTTTATTTTTTCTCAGAACTTTGTTTTCTTGTTGTAGATTTCTTGTTCAAATGTAAATTACATTATTGTTTTTATTCTATCTTCTATACTATGTTTTTATGTATAGCATGATACAGGCCTTGGTTATTTTCTTAGCTACCAGATTTCATTCTTGCCTTTATTAAATATTTATTTCTACAATTTAGAAATTGAATGAAATGATTATATTTTCATGTCTCTCTCCTAGAGAATTAATGGGAACCAATAAAATCCCATGAATAGGGCAGCCAATAGGCAGACTAAAATAATCAAAGTAGTTGTTTTATTCCTGGTTTAGTTTTGATTTAAAAGTCTTTGTTCTAGTAAGCAAGTCAACCAATCTATAGGTTTGTAGTTCTGTGAAAATAACACCAATGTCTCACAAGTTTCAAAAACAACTCTAGGTTGATATTTAAATGAAGCCTTAGGATAGTTGTATTTCAATCAACATATTTTAGTGTTGTCATTTTTGGAGCCGTTGTCGGGGAGACACTAAAATAATTATGAATAAATGGTTTACACTAGTCTAAGAAATGTATTTCAAATGAATACAAAAGAATATAAACAACAATATCTTGTTAGAAGATCCCCATAGTGTAAAATCCTGACACATTCACCATATTAAATTATGGTGATTTTCTATATCTCTGAGTTCAAACTCATAATAGTTTAGGAAGCATGACTTGACAAAGAGATTCTAGAGGACGTTTTTGTGGTGTAGTAAGAGCCACTCAAGCAGCTAACACCCTAGAAGGAAGAAGTGGAAAAAGAGGAGAAAGTACTTCTATAGTTGAACAAAAACTTCCTATAGAAGAAGTAGCATCTAATTTGGAGGAAATTTTCCCAACTTATGCTAAATGTACATCCTCCTGAAAACCCTAGTCATAAGCGAGAACCTTCTCTTTCATCTTTTTCAAAAGAATCTGTAACCTTTGGGGGGATTTGAAATTTTGGAAGAATCCCTTGTTCCTCATGGTTTGTGAACATTCAGAAGAAGGAGAAGGATATGTCCCATAGAATCTTTTTACATTTGAATTTCCCATTAGGGATCTAGAGGGTACAACCCGGATGAAAAGTATCTCACGTGTTGTGTTACCCCATTTCCATGGGATAAGTAGTGAAGACCCGGACACATTTCTCTTTGAGTTTGATGTCTTGTGTTGTAGCTATGATTACTCATCTGATGCCTAAAAACTAAAATTATTTCTAGCTACCTTAAAATATTTAGCTTTACATTGGTTCATGTGGTTGGGTGGAAATTCAGTACAAAGTTGGGATGCTATGAAGCAAGTATTTATTAAGAAATATCAAGACTACTTCCAGGCTAGGGATTTGTGTGAGGAAATATTTAAAATGGCTCAAAACAAAGATGAGAGTCGGGAAGACTATGTCGATCAGTTCCAATACAATCTTAGATGATCTAAGCAACATCAATTAGAACTAAATACACTGCAGACACTCTTTCTGAAGGGTATTCGAGATGATTGTTTGGATGTTCTAAACTTAATATGAGACAGAGATGTGTCTCAATTTCCATATAGTACTATATGTGAGATATGTAGAGAATATTAAGTAAGCAACAATAAAGGACCTCGGGAAAACCTCTCAAGATCCAGTCAATCATCCAGAGGAGTTTTTACCTGAGTAGAAATTGGAAATTTGTTAGAAAAATTCAAAATTGATATCCTCAATTCTCTTAGTTCCGAATTCGACACTATGGAAATTTAAAAAACAAAAAAGAGGAAATGTTACCTTTGGCTAAATTATGTCCAGGATGTCGTAAGAAATATCCTCTTAATGAATGTCCCCTGGACAGTATTGTAATCTGTGTTATTTGTGAACAAAATCATGACACTAAGGATTGTCCCTTACTACCATGAATAAAATATGTCTATCAAGGAACTAGTGAAGCTTTTGAACAACTTTGTCTCATTAATCCAAAACAGCCTTGGCCAAATCAGTCATCAAGTATTCCTCCTAATCCTTCCCAACCTACAATGCATTTTGGGATAATCAACAACATATGCAAAACCCATTTTCCACTTGGTATCCACCAACATCATGGTCATAATGGACCCCTCAGGGACAAAATCGAACTTGGAAACAAGGTTGGTGAGGTTCATTTCCTTTTTGAAACATAGCACAACAACCACAACAGTTTGGACCACAATCCCAACCTTCATTACAATAGGCACAACCTCAATTACAACTACCATCATCTCAACCACCCTAGAGACCAACAAAGATCCTTGATCAGCATGTTCCTAACCCCAATAATAAAGTAACTCAATACGCTTACAATGTTGAGTTACCTAGTTATCTGACTTATCTTATCTCCCATATAGATCAAAGGACATTCACCTTCGATCAGGGAAGATAGTCAATCATGCTTCACCCATCATTGAAGAACAAGATGATGGGGATAAAACCACATAGTCAAAAAATCCAACTTCTCCTATCATTTTGGAATAAGATAACAAGGAGAAAGTTGTTGAATTGAATAAAGAAATTGATAAACCTTCTATGGAAAAATAACTTAATTCTCCAGAAAATTCAAAACAAATTCAATATCCCTTGTATCCTGAAAGATTAACCAGTGAGAAAACTATCAAACAATCTGAATTTGATTTCCTTGGGGAATTGAAGAATATTTTTGTCATAATTACTTTATTTCAAGCCATAAAATATGGTCTTATTTATGCTAAAGTTGTTAGAGAATTGTGTTTGAGGAAACTAGGATGAAAACCAAAAGACCTTCTAACTGTTCAGGTACTTGGTTAGTAAATTTATTTAATGGTTGGAAACATATTAACTACTAATTACTCAAATCTATGAATTCCTACTGTAGATGTTTGTATCAACAATATCTGCATCTCAAACACTTTTATAGACTTAGGAGTTGCTATAAATATCGTGACTAAAGAAACAATAGAAAAATTGTAGTTAAATAATCTTCATCAAACCCCTATTGTCCTTCATTTATCAAATTGATCCACCATACAACCTAAAGGTATTTTAGAATATGTGGTTATCTTTGTAGACTTTTGGGAGTATCCTACCAATTTTATGTTTCTATAACTGAAATGAAATTTGGGGGGTTACCCTTTAATATTGGGAAGGCCTTGGTTGGCTACCACTATTGCCTTCTTAGGATGTAGATCTGAAGTTATGACCATCTCTCAATGTTCCTCCACAAAGAAATTAACATTGTATCCACCAGCAAAACCAAGCTCCACTCATGAAACACTTGTATGGATAGGAGATGAAGATAGTAATGATGACAAAATACAACAATTTTTTACGATTGAAATAGTTGTTTCTTTCAAGGAAAAGACTGAGGATGATCTCATATGTGATCTCATTATTAATCCTAATTCACCTACCAACTATATCATGCACATGATAGAAGAAAATCAACCTTTTTCTATGTTTTAGAAAGAATTTCAATCAATTCAATCCTATATGTATACTACATCAAAAATTTGAAGCATGTCGGTAGAAATCCTTCCAGGAAAATCACTAATATAAACCCTCAGCTAGAAGATTTTCAAAAGAAAAAGTTGATTGAATTATTACGTGAACATTATAAGGCATTTTCCCGGGACTACACAAATATGAAGGGTATCATCCCATTTTGTGCAGCCATCATATCTATGCACAAGACAATTGTCGACTAGTAAGACATCTGCAATGAAGAATGAACCTTGCACTTCAAGAAATAGTCAAGGTTGAGTTGCAGAAATTATTGGATGTTTATTTCATTTATCGTATCTCCGATAGTAAGTGGGTTTCACCACTTGTTATTGTTTTGAAAAAGAATGGGAAATGGAGAGTTTGTGTGGATTATATAGAATTGAACAAAGCTATTGCTAAAGACAATTTCCATTTACCTTTTATTGATCAAGTCTTAGATACACTGGCTGGAAAGAATTATTTTTCCTTTCTTGATGGTTTTAGTGGGTATAACCAAATTCAGTTAGCCCTTAAAGATCAAGACAAGACTACTTTTACTTGTTCATGGGGTACTTTTGCATACCGATTCCTTCCATTTGGATTATGTAACACTCCAGCTACATTCCAAAGTGTTGTACTCAAAATTTGTCTAACTTGATCCATGACTGTGTGGAAGTCTACATGTATGATTTTGCAGTCTACAAAAATAATTTTGATGAAGCAACGAACAACTTAAGAAAAGTTATGGAAATATTTCAAGAAACTAATTTGCCTCTTAGTCATGAAAAATGTCATATACTACTTACATAAGGCATAGTTTTAGGTCATCATATTTATCCTAAAGGTATATAGGTTGACCCAGAAAAAGTCGAAGTAATCACTAAACTCCCAACTCCAATGAATCAAAAATATGTCAGAATTGTCTTAGGTCATGCAGGGTATTATCATAGATTCATAGAAAATTTTACCAAAATAGCATCACCTCTATTCACGTTACTCAAAAGATGCTAAAATTCTTTGGATTGATTCCTGCCAAACAACCTTTGAAACATTAAAACAAAAATTATATGTAGTACCTATGTTAAGAGGGCCTAATTGGTCTTTACCATTCCATACTTCAACATATACTTCATATACAACCATTAGAATTGTACTTGGACAACGAGAAGAAAAAAAACCATATGCAATTTACTACACTAGTAAAAACGTTGCTCCTACGGAGTTAAATTACATTGTAACGGAAAAGGAATTCCTTGTTGTTTTCCATGCAATTAACAAATTTTTTGATTACATCATTCGTTACCCAGTATTTGTACACACTAATCATGTTGCCATTAGATAATTCATGAATAAACTAGTCACAAATGGGAGGGTAACCCATTGGTTACTTCTACTACAAGAATATGATATCACCATTTGAGATAAGCCCAGAAGAGAAAATGTTGTAGCAGACTTTTTATCTCGACTAAATGTTGAAGGGAGTAATGATCTTGTAATAGATTTTTTTCCTGATAAACATTTGTTTGCATTGTTTGTTAACTCACCATAGTTTGCATATGTTTCCAATTACTTAGCTACAGGGAAGCTTCCGCAACATTTATCCCCAAGATAAAAACAAAAAGTTATCCGACAAAGTGATATGTACTCTTGAATTCAAGGACAACTCTTTCGAACTGGACCTAATTACATCATCCGACGTTGTGTTCAAGAGGATGAGGCATTTTATATTTTAAAATATTTTCATGATGATTTGTGCAGAGGACATTTTACAGATAAAAGGGCTTTTTACAAAGTCCTAAGACTAGGGTACTATTGACCAACTATTTTCAAAGACACCGGAAAATATGTTCGAAATTGCAACATCTATCAAAGGATGGATAAACATGTACAAACAGAGGAAATGTCGTTGCAAACTCAAGTGTTAATTGAACCTTTTGAAAAATGGGCCCTTGACTTTGTTGGACCCATCAATCCGCCATCGAGACAAAAGACATATATACTTGTTTGCATAGATTATCTAACAAACTGGGTTGAAGCAAAGGCTCTTTCCAAAGCTACTAAGCAAACAGTAGTTGAATTTATGTATGAGGGCATATTTGTTCGATTTGGGGTACCAAGAGAAATTGTCACCGATTAAGGGACTAAATTTACTTCTAAACTCATACAATCCATTACAAAGAAATATCAAATTCGGCATAGAACTTCAACACCATATCATCCACAAAACAATGGCCAGGTTGAAGTAACCAACAAAGCCTTGGAGACTATTTTGATGAATATAGTACAATTTCACCGAAGAGATTGGGTCGACGGACTACTTGAAGCATTATGGGATTACTGAACAACTTGGTGCAACATAACTAGATTTACTCCTTATGAGCTAGTTTACGGTAAGCAGGTTGTCTTTCCAATTGAATTTGAGATCAAAACTTTTTGCATAGCATTGCAAGCTAATATGGATTTTACAGAGGCCCAAAAGAATTGTCTGAATCAAATTAATGAGCTTGATTAATTACGTCAAGATGGAATTCAACACGTAGATATTATTTAGTGTCAAATATCTAAATGGCATGATCGATTCATTAAGAAAAAAAAAATTGTAAAGAGGATTGAGAACTCTTGTTTGACTCTCGATACAAATATTTTAAGGGAAAACTTTGCATATAATGGATGGTAGCTAACAAAATAGATATTGTTTATCCTAACGATTCGGTTAAGATTCATATAATTGACAAGGATAAAACTCCAATGTTGGTGAATGGTCATCGATTACACCTATATCGTAAGCCATTATCAAAAGAAGAGTTTGTCAAGGAGAAAATCAATGAAGAAGAAGTTGAATTTATACAGAAAGTGGTCTCTCCACTTTCAGCTACTACTCCCTGACATTTCTATCAAAATCATCTTGTATATAAATTGTATATAGAATAAAAGGTAAAAAAATAAAAAGAAAAAATATATAGAAAAATTCCAATAGTGAAAACCTAGAAATAGGCATTATCAGACTTGAAAATGTTAGAAAACCAAATCCTTGACTGACATTGTCAAGAGAAAAAAAAAATACAATATATTTTAACTGTGAAAACCTCTTATGAGGCACATTTAGAATGAGTTTTGTCTAAAAACTAGTTTTTTTTGAAAACCAGTTTAATTGGCAAGCAAAACTTGAGAAAAATAAAAAATAAAAAATAAAGAAAGAAAAAAAAAAACTTCTTTGTCTAAAGTGCAGGTCATCAATAACAATTGGCTTAGGTTGATGGACAGTTGGTATGGATTGTTGGTTGTCATTGATGTCAACCATTGGAGAGTGACATTGTAGATTGATGACAACCCTTAGTGATTGATGTCAAACCTTGGAGAAGCCTGGTAGCGAATTATGGTAGCACAAAGGCATGGGTAAGGGACCTGAGTCTCTTTGAGGTATAAGGGAATGAAGATCAATGAATTTATAGGTAAGACTATTCTAGATGGATAGTACATTTCATTCCATTTTTGGTGATATGTGGAATGTCACATAACTCCTCACAGTTAGAGAGTTATGGCCTTGTGAAGTTGGAGAACCCTCGTGAGTTATCTAGAAGCCCCTAGAAGGTCAAAGAAGTCGAATTACTCTAGAAACTCCTAGAAGAAGTTGACCAGTCAAAGTGGGTGAAACTAGGATTTAATCAAGGGTATAGTTGTTGCATTAAGAAAATAATTAAAAATAAATTAGTTGCAACAAGAATTTGTGAGTTTGGTAATTATGGTAAAGTAGTTGTGATGAGAAGATTGAATAGTCAAAGTGGTTGACCAAGAAATAAATTAAATAATAAAGTGGTTGTAACAAGAAGTTAGTTAAGGGAAAATAAGCTATGAATCGAATAATTATATAAAAGTTAGTTGCAATAAGAAGTTTTGAGTAAAGAGAAATTATTTAAATAATAAAGTAGTCAAAGTGGTTAAGTGGACAAAGTGGCTAAGTGTACAAAGTTGGTTAAGTGGACAAAGTGGCTAAGTGGACAAAATGGTTAAGTGGACAAAGTGGCTAAGTGGAAAAAGTTGGTTAAGTGGACAAAGAGGCTAAGTGGACAAAGTGGTTAAGTGGATACTTCTAGAGGAAGCTACATGGAGAGTATAAATAAGAGAGCAACGGTCTCCCATTTGCATCCATTGAGCATATTGAATATCTACAAGTGATTGAGGTAACCAAAGGATATCTAAGGTGAATTTTAGAGGGAAGATAGCAAAATCTGGAGGTCGTTGAGAAAACATATCCAAGTAATTGTGATAAAAATTTCATCTTGTGGGTCGTTGTATTTTGGGAGTTACA
The DNA here is from genome assembly GCA_010110895.2 of Picea sitchensis. Lineage (NCBI taxonomy): Eukaryota > Viridiplantae > Streptophyta > Pinopsida > Pinales > Pinaceae > Picea > Picea sitchensis. Next base: position 58,432 of record SNQJ01S0030182.1, read on the forward strand.
CTCCGTGGAAAATAGGGTTTGTGGCTAGTCCTGAAACTACTCTAAAACAAGTGTTTCAGGTAAAAACGTCATAAATTCTTCATAATAGATCCAAATTCAGTAAGAGTAATTGTATTGGTTAGAGTACAATATGTAGTATTATGTGTACCATTTCATATCCATACAACAAATATTTTGTGTGGGGCACGCTCTACAAGTTCACTCTCTACTATAAGCCAAAATTCAAAAAGGTATGCCATTTTTGCTATAACTCCTTTTCTGAGAGGTTCCAAGTAGTGAAACCTGGAGGAATTGCACAAAATACACTGAAGAACATTGTGTACTATTTTTAGATCTTTCTTCATTGCAGGTACACAGTTAGGATTATTGCAAGTTAGGGTTGTTGACTAATCCAAAATTAGTCATGTGAGACTAAAGTAAAGTTTGATGAAAATGCTAGTCTCTTGTTGTTAAAGTTAAGAAAGATTTGCAGGTATGTGATCATATACACCAGGTATGTTACAGAGTTACAAATCTGATTTGGATGGTGAAATTGATGAGGGAATTTGGTTGAGGTATGTTACAGATAGAGGTTGTATAACAGTGAGGTTGTGGCACATGGTTTGATGTAATTGTTTATGGTATTTGGTTATGGATAGTGTGATGTATTGCTAGAGAACTTTTAATGGTTATATTTGTATATGTATTTTGTATATGGTTGAGGTACATGTTGGGTACATGGTTGAGGTACATGTTGGGTACATGGTTGAGACAAGTAGTTAATGAGTTGGCACATACATGAGGTGTATAGTTGATGATGTTGGTACATCTTGATGAGTCATAGTTGATGCATGATTTGTTGGCATGTTTACAGGTAGTGTGCTTGTCATTGATGGCAAGAACAGCAGAGACAATGGTATGTTTACAGGCAAGAAAAGCAGCAATGAGGAAAGCAACAATGATGGAAAACAGGGAAAGCATAAGTTCAGGAGAAGAAGCGAACAGTATGAAAATCAAAGCGCGGGAGGAATAGTGTGAGTATGGAGAGATCAAAGCCCGAAAAGAAGTGTAAGCTTAGGAGGAGGAGCGAACAGTATGCAGAGATCAAATCTCAGAAGAGATAGCACTTTGCGCTTTCCAGAAGTGTAGTCGAGGTCCAAGAGAAGGACTCACAGGAGGAGCGAAGCTTGCAGAAACTTTGACACTTAGAAATTCT